>WYEA01011731.1:30106-44623 GCA_033558465.1 Alcedo atthis | reverse complement strand
ACAAAAGAGCTGCCATCAAAGTAAGTGCATATTCTTATCTTTCAGAGCATTAACTTTTGTGTAACTTACTGAATTCATGTGATTTGGATGAAACAATAAAATCACTCTCTTTCTCTGCTTTACTATTAACACTTGTCTGTCTATATCCTACGTTTTCCAGACTTGGTGTCATCATCTGAATGGTTTCTAACTTAGCTACTTTCCTCTATTTTTCTGTGGGAAATCATTGTTATAACTTCAAAAAGCAGAACATCACTATTTTCTGAAGGAGGTGTTACACTTGTTTTTACTAGAGGACAAGAAAAGCAGCTGCTTCCTGCTCTTTAGGTTTTTAAGCATGGAATACTGTACTGATATAAAAAAGGAGATCTGTTACTAAGAAAGAAAATACTGTCACTGCAAATTAAGAACAGGCAGAGTTTGTGTACAGATTTACAGTTTTACACATAAAGCTAGAAATATTCAATACTAAATTTGGTTTTATATTAAATACTTTTTTTTAATATTAATGGAAGTTGTTGTAATCTGATTCTTAGCAGATTTTTTTTTAATTAAAATCTCTATCTGTTTTACTCTGTTCTAAAAATTGATTGCCTCCTCCATCCTTCCCTCTTGCACTAAGGCAGTGGATAGAAAGATAATTTCTTGGCTATGTCAGAGAAGCAAGTCTATGAATAACTGTATATAGTAAATGTTACAGAGGTGCATACTATTCCATAATTATTATGACACAAACCTGATTTAAAGGCTATCTATTGTGTGTGCATTGTGCAATACGATTAAGCACAGTAAAAGGGCACAGTAATAAATAAAGAACTTTAAATTTAATGCTGTTTCAGAAAGAAACGGAATGCTCATTTTCAAAATGAGTGAATACTGTGGAATCTGTGAAATAAATATAATTCAGACCTCCCAGCATGCTGAGGCAGTTCAGGAAAGTGAGGATGAATTGATATCTATGACTTTGCTTTAGAACGTACAGCTGAAAAAATAGTGGTCCCCATCTAGTATCTCTAGTCAATAAAACATGAGCTCCCTGGAGCTGCCTGGAGTTGAGGTATATTTGGTTTGCTAAACTGAACAGTAAGAATTGTCAGCACACATCAGTAACCCACTACAGGTTTGAATAGCTATGGCTACAAATCAAGTATTTATTTGACCCAAATATTTTTTCTTCCTAATGATAGACCCTTAACATCTACAGCCCTTCTTTGCTTCATGCTGGCAGCAGTAGCACTGTAGGAAATAAACACTTGTGCCTCAGTGTGGACTATGGCAGTAGGAGATGTTTGGCTGAAAGACAGCAAAAGAAAGTACTAGAAGCTACAAAAGAAAATGATGTATTTCAGAGCTATGTCATTGAGAGCAGCAGTTACAAGCTGAAGTCTGATCTGATCCAAAGCAAATACTTCTGAGATGTAACTGGCATGACCAGCTTTAGGAACACGTTTCCTGTATAGAGGCCCCTCATCCTGAGAACCCAGTGATGTTTCAGGATCAGATGAGGGCAGGATGCTCTTTGGGAAACAGCAGCAGAGTTCAATCTGGTTGTTTGTCTTTTCAACCACACATAGACTTCCGTTACTGCTCAACTACTTAGTCATCAGTCTAGAAAAGGTTCCAGTGCTTACAGAAATAGTGCCTTCTCTTTTAGATGGTGATGGAGTCTTCCCCTCAGCTTAAAAGTGTCCAACTTGAATAACTGATCTTCACTCTTCTATGAATCACTTTTCTCTTTGGCTATGAGAACTATGAAATTTGGAAAGAAGAATGCTCTTAAATAAAGGTGCTTTAGAAATACGTAGTAAAACTCAGAATTCTATAATCCAAGAAGAAAGCACAGTGAACAATATTTCTCCGAAGGTTTGTGAAGAGGCCTGCTGCTGGAATCTTTATAGTGGTGCAGAATGATTATAAAAAAAATGTCAGAAAAAAATGGAAAAAAAGAACACACCAAAAAACTCCCAAAACAAAGCAAACACAATCACAAACCACCATATGTTAGCCAACATGAGAATATACTCATGTGGAAAAGATCACGTGCTATAAGAACCCATAATCGACCCCCTAACCAGAGGAAACAAGTCAAGGATATCTCAAGGTACTACAATTATTAATATTTAACAGAACCTATTTTGCTCGAAATAAAGGTCAGGAATTCACTTACAGAGCCATTATCACAAATGTGAAATCTAGCATGGAAGGAAACTCAAACTGTAGCTGGCTGCTAGAGGTTGCTACAGCAACCTGTAAAGGTTGAAAATGAGGTTCAGTGAAGCCAAAAGTCAGGAAGCTGAAGTTAGAACAGACTTTGCTCACTTGATATTATTCTACCGGACTGGTATGTTCCTGATATTTTAAATGCAGTCAAACTAAATGTGTTTCATTTGTCTGTGTGTGATTTTGCTACAGAATATTGTTTAATACGTTAAAATTTATTTTGCAGTACTGCAAGCTGAGGTAACTTGTTTTCTAAGTATTTAATTCTTAGTGAAGCAGTCATGAACAGGTGGCATGGACTGTGACGCTCATCCAAGCCATGAGCAGCCAGTTTCTCCAGCAGAATGCAGTGGGAACCAGTGTCAAAAGCTTTACTGAAGTCCAGATAAACAACATCCATAGTGTTTCCCTCACCACTGAGCAGGTCACCTATCATACAGGATCAGGTTAGTCAAGAAGGACCTGCCTTTCATAACTCATGGGCTGACTGGGCCTGATGTTTCAATCCTGAAGTCTCTCTTGATTTCCCCCAGATTTCTTGTTCTGAGATCATCTCTAACTACTTGGAAAGTCCAGAGTGGATGATAATCTGAGGGCCATACCAAGGTAGGAAACTTTCTCACCACATCTTTAACACAGGCCCCAGGGAGGCAGCAGACTTCCCTGAGTAGCTCTGGTCTGCATATCAGGCTTTCTGTTATTTTTTTTCCTTGGAGAAGTAGTTCCGTTGTAGGTTGTAGGCTGACAGTTTTGGCAACCCTCTAAGCTAGATGAATCACCATTACTGCTACTAGAAGGCTGCTCTTTGAGGGCCTTGTACCTGTTAAGCAAGGGCACCTGGGAGAGTGGGGCAGGAACTTGTCATCACTGGCCCCTCTCCCTCTGGTCACTATGTTCAGTCAGTTGCTTGTTCATGTTGTGAATATTTCTAAATGCTCACAAAATCTGCTCTTAAATTCTGAGGTTGAGAGAAGAAATGAGCCCACTGTAGTAATTCATACATTAAATGTGAAGGATCCATCATGGATTGACATATTCCCTGGTTTTCCTGTTCTCTTTGTTTGTCTTCCAAAGAACTGAATTACAGAAGTTGAATCGTAGGGAATTGTTTATCCTCTGTATTTGCTGAACATATGAAATAGATTCTCCCATCATACTAAGTAATGAATTAAAGGGGTTATAATGAAATTAACTAATTAAGCCCTTAGAAGTTTACATTGTTACTGTATTATATTGATTTTTTCTATATGTTAGTGAGAGCTTTGTGATGTGTGTTTACAATATAATTCTTTAAGTTAATTTTAAAATAACATAAAAAAATATTATTTACACACTGCCAGAGTCTAGGCACTAAATAATAGCTAAAATTAATTACATCTAATAAAAGTAAGTCTTCCTGTGGGAAGACCTTATTGAATTTAAATTATTGTGAGTTTAGCTTGTTGAATGTAGAGCATCAGGACCAAGAGCAGTGGAGCTTTTACACTTAACATCCTTGTTATTACATTGGAAAGGGAATGGGGAAAAGTTAAAACACTCTGAGTCCTTCTTAATTCAGAGAAAAGCAAAGATGGTATGTGATTATGTTATGGGAGTTGTACTATACCAACAGCTAATTAAATCATCTTGAGACAGGGGAAAAACCCAAAGCTTTCTCAGTGATTTGGTGTCCCTCCATGCAAAGAAAGTCCCTAACAGGCAGCTGGGTAGCCAAATACAGCTTCCTAACTGAAAGACTCAGAGTGTAAAACTGCAGCATGGATCAGTAGCAATAAGAAAAAGAGAGACCTTGATCTGTCCAAGAAGCAAACACTGGCTTTAAGGCAGGTATACCAGAATTCTGCATGCTTTAATACATACTAAAGATTAATATCAAGAGACTATGTTGCATATGTATTTTTTTTGTCCTGTGATCAAAGAGATCCAGCATTGTGTGTTGGGCAGAATATGAATCTCAGACAGAACCATGGCACCACTAGAATGAATACAGAAACAGGGGGGTAATAGTTAGGGTTGGATGAACCTTTTGTAAAAACTACCTCTTACTACAGAAAATAGTAAGAATTTTGAGTTTATTTTTTTTCCCTGTCATGTGAAAGTTCTCAGGATATATTAAAACTTTACATTGAAATAACCTCAGACAAAAAAAAAAAACTGTTTTGATAATTTCCAATTTGTAGGCTCTCATTAAAAAGATATGGATGACAAAACTGATATAAGAGTTATTTGAAAATTAAACCTTCTCTGAGTCAGAATGGATGAAGCCTTTCAATGGAACAGAAATGTCTTCTGGCTGAAAAGGGTAGATTTGTGCCTGAGTTCATCGTCAAAAAAATGCTTTATCAAGAAATTTCGTCTTCCTGTTATCAAATTTTCAGGAGGCCTTAACAAAAATATCCAGTCTTAATATCATCAAACACTCTTTAGTTATCTTGTTGAGTTCCTGTCTTGTAAGAAGAGATGATTGAATAATGAATTTTTCATTGGGAAATTGAAAACATAAAAAATGATAACTTGTTTCCAAACAAAATATATCATTTGAACTGAAATTAATTAATAACTAATATAATTGCAATACATTTTAAAAGTATATATATCTGTCTAAAAAGGCAATGTATTGGGTAAGTTAATGATGTTGCAGAAGTAACATCATAATGTTTATACAAAGTTTAGTCTAAAAAAAATCCTTTTGTATTCATAGCTTTGAATTATCTTTTTTTTTTTTTCTGGACATTTCAGTGTTTTGAAAAAGCATGATTCAAGTCAATCTCATCAATGTTTACAGAGAAAATAATTATTTGCTGTAGTTTCTAGCCTAAATGAAGAATTCAGGATGTGTATTTCTATCCTCTGTATAATAATTAAGTGGTACGATGGCAGGTTTTTTACTCCCAGCAAATAGTTAGCTGTGATCAGCAACATCCCATCTTAAATGTACAGCAGAGTTCCAATGCCAGCATAGCCAAAAGGAATTACACGTTATTTCTGTGAATTACAAGGTTTCTAAAGGGTTATTATACCAGCTGAACTTGATGTCGTATTCTCCATCTGCTACGGCAGATGCTACATTCCAGTGTGAATATTAAGGTCATTCTGAGAACAATTTTAGTAATTGCAGGGAACAGTGAGAACATGAAAGGCAGGGGCAGTTTCTTGGTGAGCGTGTGACGTGTTACCGTTCTGTACGTCGCTTTTTAAAAGATCACTTTTAAGAAAGCAGAGCAAGTTCATTGTTGACAACTATGCTCTCAGCACTAGTTCTAGTGCATGTTTTTTCCATTCAGATATAGTATCTCAAACTAATCTATTTTATAATTACTGGTTTTATTTGTAACCCTGACATGAGTCTGTTGTGCCACCTCAAATGTCTTTGTGTTAAAATAACCAGTCACAAACCTGTCCTTAAATTGCTTCAGAAAAATAGGGGTAGAGTGGACAGGAACTTTTTCCTTACTGAACCTTGCAGAGAATGGGGACTCACCATATCCCTGGGGAGGTGTTTCCAGTGAATAATTGTTCTTACTGTACAAAAGGTCTTTCTTATATTGATGTGAAACCTCTCCCAAGTGTAAGTTGTGCCTGTTGCCCCTTGTCTTTCTCCAAATAGATCCTTGTGAAGAGAGAGCCTCGATTCCCTGTAGAGCTGGCTTTTAAGTACTGGGTTACCATCAGCCTTTTCTCACAGGGCAAGTTCTCCAGGTCTTTATCACCTTCTTGGTCCTCTGAATCCTCTCCAGTCTGTTCACCTTATTCTTGAACTGGATACAGTGCTGTGTAGAGTGGGATGATCATGTCTATCTCTGCTAGTAATTCCTCCACAGATGCAGCCCAGGATCCCATCTGGCTTTATTGTTGCAGTGGTGCTCTGCTGCCTCACGTTCACCTTCTTGTCCACCAGGCCCCCCAAGGTGGCTTTCAGAAAGACTGCTCCCCAACCAGACGGGTTCTAGCCTGTACTGGGCTCTTTGGCTGTTTCCAGGTGTGGGATGCAGCTCTTTGTTCCAATTCACACCATTCTTGTTAACCCACTGTACAAAGTGTCTAGGTGTCTCTGTAAGATGGCTCTCCCGTGTGCCATGTTCAGCTCACCAGGGATGAGTTTGGTGTGAGGGTGCTCACAATCCCATTATCCAGGCCATTTAAGGGGTTACTGAACAGTGTGGAGCCCAGCATCATTCTCTGGGGGACACATCTTGGATTGCACTGGCAGCCTGAGTAACTGCCCTTGATCACCACACTTTGACTACAGCCTGTTAGCCAATTGGCATCCTTTACAATTGGTAAGTTTGATGTCTACAGGGTAATGAAATTCTATTGATTTATGGCATCGCTACTCTCTGAACAACAAAGCTTTGCAAACCATATAAGAAAGGATTAAATATGTCTTTTAAAATATATTATTACTAAAGATTTATATTTTTTTTATGTTGGCAAAAAGGAGCTTGAGTTTCTTACATTTTTATGATACCTGCTCTCACTGATGGTTTCAGTGAAATCGCAATTCTTGAAGAGCTTTCAAGAGTAAAGGTCACTTCTGGAGTACATGCTTTTCAAGTGACCAGTTTTAATACCCATTTCTTTGCAGTTATGAACTTAGTCTGTGAGAACACATGCATTGATCTACTGATCATCAGATAGAGAATAAAATGCACTCTCAGGATTGCTGAGCTGACTCTGCAGGTCTACAGCAAATGGCATTTACTCCTACTAATTCCAGTACTGACAGATGGACCTGGAAATCTGCTGTGGACACACCTAGGGCTTCAGCAGATTACATCGGCTACTAATAGCCAATCTTCCAAAATTCTAAGTAATTACTAAGCAATTACTTTTCCAACATGAATGATTCTGTGACTCAATGTTTAGAGCAGCAAATACAAGTGGTGTTATCTGTTCATGAGGTTTTACCCAGATGTTCATCAGGTGACTGAAGTTTTAAAATGTACTGCTATAATGTTTACAATTCCTTACAAACTCACTACAATAATTATGATAACTGTAGATTTTCTTTAAACTCTCTATTTTTTAATTGAAATCCACAAGTGTATCAATCCAGAATACTGCTGATTCTGAAGGATTGTTTATTACCTTCAGAGCAATGACCTCTTGCTTTCATAATCCCCTGGAATCAGAACAGGCTTTTCTCAGTCTCTTCATGTGTGACCCTTCTAAATATTTATACCCTGTAATCCAGTCGTGTTTCCTCCTTGATGACAGAAGAGTGAGCATATTCAGCACTTGAAGCTTTACTAATGGGACTCCTAATCCCCAGATAAACCTTGTAGGCCACCCCTCCCCACCAACAGTTTCTGTCCAAGGCTGGAAACAATATTCCACACGTGGGCTTCAGTTAAATTTTGTAATTGAGCTATTACACATCTTAAAACATACATAGCCCCTCTGCTTATGCACCATATGTCCTTGCTAGACAGTTTTGAACAATTTTTATAGATGTGCTTTCTACTATCACAAAACAATGTACTTTTCCCACTGTTATCCATGTCATTTCAGATTAATAAACATGAAAAAATTAATACTGTAATTAATATACTATACTAACATTAACATTTTTTCCCCTCTCTGTGGTGGGTTAGTTGTAGTTAACATCCAAAATCCCACCCAACTGCTTGCTTACTTTCCTCCTCAGCAGGAAAAAAAAAATGACAAAAGCAAGAAAACTCATGAGTTGACATAAAGCTTCCAGAACACTTCCCAGTTAAAGCACTGTCAAGGTCAAAGCAGACTTTGCTTGGAGACTAACGTACTTAATCTAGTGCAAATTAGAATACAATTAAACATGCTAATTTAAGCAGTGGGAAAAAGACCCTACAACATGTTTGATTTATGGCACAAACTCAGAGCAGTGCGAGAAGAAATTGGAATGATCAAGTTACGTCTAAAGCTAAACTACAAGATTCCAGATTTAAACCTCTCAGCGTTCCCTATGCTTCTGGCTTTTGTCATATTTGAAAACCTAACTTAGCTTTAGAGAAGGGGGTGAGTTCTGCCCACAGCAGATCCATTGCCTGCTATTGTATCCATGATGAAAACATCACAGAAAAAGAGACATGGAATTGTAGCTCAGTGTATACAGTGCAACCTTTACAGCAGCTGCCCACAGTCTCTGTGCTAAGCTGGCAACACAGACCTCAGGGCTTGTCAGTCTCACCCAGGCTGGGACTGGCAGCAGCTTCTCTGAGCCTCTTCAGCTACAGCAGCTCCCCAAGCAGGGGCCGTTCTCCCCGTTCCTTTAGTTTTCGCTGCGCTCCGTTCAGGTGCGTGGGACAGCGTCTGCTGCTCTCTCTACTGCTGGTAACTCACTGATAGCAGTAACAAGCAGCTCTGCTGTGTGGACTGCAATATTTATGATCCTAGAATAAAAATGAAGTTTAGAAGAGCACAGAAGATTATAGAAGAGGCCTTGAGAGTGTGGGCACAAAATGCTACCAGACTTGTTAAAGCTGCAGACAATTTACCAGTGGTTAAATATCCATTAGTAAATAAATGCATCTTAGGGAGTTTAAGGTACTAACAATTAACAGATAACTATTGTGTGCAAAATATCACGTACAACAAATAACAATGAACTAAAAAGTGTAGTACATGGTAGAAAAAGTAAAGAAGTAATCTCAAATGTATCCCAGAGTGAAGAGGAGGAAATCTTCACCATCAATACCATACTCCTTCCAGAAAAGACTTAGGATGCTGATGACTCAATACAACCTTCCCCTAGACTGAGGACATAAACCCTGGGACCCAGTGGAACACTGGAAAGGCCCAGGAAGTATGTCTACTAATTTGAACTATAATATTATTGGGATTTTTTACAATTTACTAGTATATTTATTTACTAGTAATATTTTATTAAAAAAATTTTTTTCTGTAATTAAATTTGCTGAAAAGAATTATTTGAGTCTGTTTCAGTTAGACTAGCAATAAATTATTGTATTTCTATATAAAGTGTATTACTTAAGTCTACATAAAGTGCTCAAGTTTAACAGTATCAAACACTGAGAATTTAGGCAAGTAAAGATGTAGTCTGGATGCAAAAAGAACAGACTGTGTTAGAACTAGCAAGATTCAGACTAGAAATCTGTGATAATCCTACAGAACCTTTCAAAGAGGAATGGAACACTTCCCAATACCCTAAATTATCCAACAGCTTCTATTTCCATGCCTTCTCCACTGTCTATATGGCATGAATTCTGTCTGGCATTATTTGTTAGACTGTTAACATTATATAGAAAACAATGTTCAAAAAGCAAACACAAACAACACCATAAGTTCATGAAGGTCACAATCCCCACACATCTCAGACTGTGTTTATGTATTTATGCCTTCTGACTTCTTTGCATTTCTAGTGTACTTTTTCATACACTGTCTGCAGTTTCAGTCAGGAACTAGATTAAAAGCATATAAATTGTTTTCTCTTGCATGACCCCATGATGCCATTATCTACAGGCAGAGTATCCTGTCTGACCAGCACAGTCTATAGTCTGTTGGAGCTGTATGTGAAGGACAGAGAATTCCTCACATCTGGGTAACAGCCACAACTGATTCCTTCTTTCAACTGGGTTGCACACAGCTACTCAAAATGAATTATTTCTAAATCAAGCCAACATCCCAAAAGTCAGTTAGATGTTTACTGAGACCTCTTCGGTGAACCTTTTAAAGGCCCAAACTCCCATTAGATAGTGGGTCTGAGCACACTGAGCAACACAAACATTGGAAACCCTTGTGACATCCACTAGCTGATTCCACCACTGTGCTGTTCAGCTTGGGGATTTAGTAAGGAGCCATCCAGGGAATCCACTGTGTTAGCTCCAAGATGATTGTCCCCTCAGCAGGGGCAGGCAAACTGAAAACTAGTTCAGTTCACAACCCAAATTCTTAATCACAATTTTTCAGTTTAGTCTAATAAGGGCTTTGAAGTTCTGTAACTGTGTGTACTCACCCTACCCCCAAGGGTAACTACTTCTTAAACTAGGGCATTTTAATACATTATAAAATAATTTTGCCAAACTAAACCCAAGTAGCATAGCATTATGATTATTAATGATGCTTTTTTCTGTTACATGTAATAAAAATAATGTATTTACAGTGTCAGAGAACAGGGGCTTACAAAGTAAGCCATGCCAGAAAACAGTGGGAAAGAAAAAAGATGATAAATCAGTCATGATGATAAACTTTAGTGATTTGCACTGATTATTTCTTTTTACATTTTTCATTTGGTAAACTTCAACAGTCATGAAAATAAAGAATTGTTCTCCCCTGGGCGAGTAACTAATTAATAGAAACAGATTGGTCTTTAGCAGTAAATCCTTCTTTCAACATCTAGTCAGGGCTCTGGTAGGAACACCATGCCACTTGTTTCCTCCACGGTTTTCAAAAAGTGTTGTGGCAATACTGCCAGGAATTTGTGGCAGTTTATGAAATGCCAATTTAAAGTTTGAGGTTTTTTTGTTGATTTTGCTGATGTTGATACTGGAGCCAGTGCAGAGGAGGCAATGGAGCTGGGGAAAGGCCTGGAGAATGAATCTGATAAAGAGTGATTGAAGTAGCTGGGACTGTTTAGTGTGAGGAAGAGGAGGCTGAGGAGAGACCTCATCACTCTCTACAGCTGCCTGAAAGGACATTGGGGAGAGGTTGGTGCTGGTCTCTGCTCACAGGTAACTGGCAATAGAACAGGAGGGGATGGATTCCAGCTGCACCAGGGGATGACTGGGCATTAGAGAAAGATTTTTCACAGAAAGAATAGACAGAGACTGGAAAAGGCTGCCCAGGGAGGGGGTTGAGTCACTATCCATCCCTGGGTGTGTTTAAGAGTCATTTGGATGTGGTGTTGGGGGACATGGTTTAGGGGTGAACTTTGTAGAGTAGGGTTAATGGTTGGACTTGATGATCCCAAGGGTTTTTTCCAACCTGAATGATTCTGTGATTTCTTTGAATTGTTGAAGCACCAAATCATCTTGGCTGCTTGTAGACCGACCTGAAGAGGTATTATTGCTAATTAATATTACCACCAAGCTTTGCCCATCATACTTTGCTCAAGGACCAGTGCTATGAATAACTCATGAATTTTGGAACGGAGTGAGTTGGAACTACAGTGTACACAGTTCTACAACTCATATGTGCTATTGGGGCTCTAACTTTGCTGTAAAGACTAATGGGACCGTCCTGCAGCTTGGGTCATCTAGGCACTTCAGTGTAGGTTTTAGAAGCAGAACCTATGTCTCTTACTAAAAGGAAGAAGTCTAGGTATTTCTAATATTCCTCATCTGCTGTGTTACAAATTGCACATGGGGAGGCTACCCCAAAAATGAAGTTACCTCGGTGCTTAATAATCCTTAAAACTAACTAAATAATAAATCCTCTGTATTTTACAACAGCTTGTGAACACTCTCTGATGTTCATTTTTGTAGTTTTACTTCACAATGTCCCTATAAATAAAAGATTTATAGTGAATTTCTCTCCCTATGGGCCAGAAGATCTTCCCAAGGTGAAGATTAAAATGCAGTATTTAAATGTTATGTCTTTTTTTTTGAGAGTTAACCAGCTGCAAGTATTGAAGTTTAATATGTGTTTACTAAAGACTTGGCGATTTACAGTTTTGATTTTATGAATATTTTTTTCAGTGTGGTACAGATTTAGGTTACTTTCTTTTACATGAGTGTTACCAGGTTTTCTAAATCCAATATCCACTTATTAGACTGGCTGAATCTTAGTCCTAAAGAGTAGGGACTTCTGATTTTTCTGTTTTTCTGCCAACCTGCTTTTTTGCTCCCCACACTCTCAGACTCTACACACAACAGTCCTTTTGATGTTTTTGATGTAGTTTCAAAAAAAAAAAAAAAAAGAAATTCAGGATATCAAACTATGCAGCACAGTATCTTGAAGCTTAATAAAGAAACTGAAATCTACTAAGAGGTCATTCAAACTTTAATAGTGTTTTCTGAGTTAGAAGTATTTCTGTCTCCTTTCTTTTAACTTTGATCTTTTTATTTTTCACTGTGTAGTTTGTCTTGAAACAGAGTTCAAACAGATTTTCTGGATACTCAAATGCTTTACAAAAGTACAAGTTGTGTTCTGTTTAATGGGGGGAGAATCCCAAAAGCAGAACCACAGCAAACCAGTTCTCTCTTGTAAAGAACAATGGTAATGTTTTGTGTGTTTATACATGAATTGATGTTGTTTATACTGAGGGTACACAGAAAGTTTAAGTTTTAAATGGAACCAAGATTTTTTAAGTTAAATCCACAGATCTTTTCCATAGTGTTTAAAATCAGTGAAGATGTTTCTGGTACCTCCAATCTTCAGCTGAGATGTTGATAAAATGAAGTGAGGGATAATTAGGGGGGAAAAAAAATATCTATTTTTACATTCGATGCTTTTCCTGCCTTCCCTCTTTTGCACAGGTGCTGCTCTGGGCTTCCACCAAGCTCACAGCTCACAAACCACAGATGTGATGACTGAGAGGCTCACTTCTCATTACATGCCTGCCAAGTTACCCATTCTGCATCTAATTCCATTGCTCCCTGTCAATCTTTAAGGTGCAGAAGGGAAATTAATCTCATTCTCTAAATGCTTGGATATACACCTATATGCACAACACACGTGATGTCCTCCAGGATCAGCTTTCCGGGTATGCACAGTTAACAGCCAGGATAGCAACTGGTGTGAATTCCTCTGCCAGGAACATCACTATGTGGCCTTGTCCTGAAAGTGTGAGAGGAACATGCAACAGTATTGTATCCCAATATTTATCATTGATTCCTTTTCTAACTTGCAAGACTCGGGGGTTCATCTCTTACTTTCCAGGACTACGTCTTCCATAGTTCAATGGGGACTTTGAGGCAGAGGGGATGTTGCTCCTCTCTGCTGATGGGTGACAGTACAGTACAGGGTGTTGTGTCAAGCAGAGGGGTCCAGTCTCTTTGTCCCCTGTCAGCAGTGCCGTGAGACAGGACGAGAGGTGATGGCAGCAGGTGAAACACAGGGAGTGCTGCCTCAACATGAGCAAAAACTTCTTCACTGCGAGAGTAACAGAGCCTGGAACAGGCTATCCAGAGAAATTGTGGAGTCTTCCTCTCTGGAGACTTTCCAGCCCCACCTGGATCTGTTCCTGTGTGGCCTGCCCTGAGTGATCCTGGTCTGGCAAGGGGATTGGACTCGATCTCCAGAAGTTCCTTCCAACACTCACCATTTCTGTGATTCTGTGAAATGTGGGATTGTAATGCAGCAGGAATATAGAAAAAGCAGGAAGTAGTTTGGAGATTTTTTAACCTGTTAGCTTGGAAGGTCAGACCTTAACAGGGAGACAGGTTTTAGTTCCCATGTTCATAAATATTTATTATTATTTTATTTTTACGTATATAAACCACTTCTTTAATTGGACACTATGACACAATTCTGGGAGCAGGAACTGCACCTCTGCAGTCTTTCCTGGCACTGCCACATTCATTAATACATTTCTGAATTTCTCAAGTGTCTGCTTTTCATTCTGCACAGAGAACTGGAACACCAAAACCAGAGCTGTGAATATCCTGCTGGGGATCATCCTCTGCACCTAATTCTTCTTTCATTGCCACTTCATTTTTTTCCAGACTCTTGTAATGACAAAAATATTGTTGCTTATGAATGCACAGGAGATGTGTGTGTATGTAACTTCATCTTCAGGCCTTTGAAAATATTCAGCCATATTAATTTCCTAAAATAGTTTTTTCTTTTCAGCACATTTGTCACTACCATGGTCACATCAGTTCTGTTATGATCAGCTCTGATCTATGAGCAAGGAATGCACTTTCTGACTCCTGTTTCTGAGCATGAAGCTGTCAGAGCAGACAGTGACTTCTGACTGCTGAGCTCTGAGACGAGATGCACGGAGCCAGAGAGAGTCAGTGGTGCTGGGGTGAGCTGAGCACCACGTGCTGTTCCCTGCTGCAGTTCCCAGTGACAGGACAGGAAGGGACGGGGCTCCAGGCCTGCAATTGCCTGTTTTCCACAGCCTGACAAATGCCTGGAATTCTGTGAGCAGGACACAGCTTCAACCGGCGTGCGACAAGAGTCTCCCATTAGAGTTTACACAACACTGCTCATTTACACCAGCTGATAATAAAGCCAGAAAACACGTCTCAGTTCTTCTTTCCTGTCAAGCCCAAGACTTGACAAAGAAGTTGGGGAAAAAAATGGTCTTTCTGTGTGAGGCAGGAAAGCAAAGGCAGAAGTTTTGTCTTGTTTCTATTCTGGTTTTCACTGGAGTGGGTATTCTTTTTAAGCTTAGAGTGTGTACATTTCCAG
>WYEA01011731.1:0-30006 GCA_033558465.1 Alcedo atthis | reverse complement strand
GATGTGGGGATTTTTTAGGGATAAAGCCAGGTGTCTTTCACATCATGACCTGCATCTTTGGGGAAGTGAGGCTTATTCAATCTTGTTTTGAAATGGCTAAATGCAGTGCTCCAAAGAGAAAATAGAAGCTGTGCTTAAATTATGAAGAAAGGTATTTTAGAAAGAAGAGTTTTATGAAGGAGTTAATACAGATTCATTGACAGATCACTAACTGTGTGCATTAGGATGCCCAAAATGGTGGTCTGTAATTGCTACGAAGTAAAATATTGAATAAGATGCAGGCTTATGGCATATGCAGGGTAATCCATCAGCACAGATATTGGCAAAGGTTGGATAAGTAATTCCTATATTACCTCCCCACTGGTTTGCTCTGTTGTCTGGGATCAGTCTCCTGTCTGATTCATTATCTTTACACTGTTGTTCTTCGAGGGCTGCCTCCATTTATTCAGCATAATCCCCAAAAGTCAATTCACATTGAAAGAGTGAGACTTCTGGCTGTTCTCAGCTTCCAGTTCTTCATTCCTTCTGTTTGGCTGAAGGTCCCTCACACTTAACAACATTTCCACATTTATACAGTTGCAAGCACAAATGAAAAACAAACCAGGTCCAAAGGTAACTGCAGTTTCTCTTCTTCCTTAGTTCAAAGAATTACCATCCTGTATCCTAGTCCTGCGTGTGTTTTAGACTCATCATCTGTACCTGCTCTAATTCAGATGTCTCCTAGTTTGCCTCCTGTTGTTTCTTATCCTTCCTTTTATTCTCAGGTTTGTGCTGTGTGTCCCAAATTTCAAGCAACTAACTTTCTGTCTGTAGTTTTTCTATGGTTTATGGGTTTGGTTTTTTGTTTGGTGGTAGTGGTTGTTTTTATCTCTTTTTTCCCCTCATTTGAAACTTTAAATGGTTTGATTCAAAGACCCCAGATGGGCTGGGGCTTGTTCCTGCTGCTTAATGGGACTGGTATTGTTTACCCCCCAGTCTCCCAGTCTTGTTATTCTTCTCTTTGTAACCACATCCATTACATGATTTTTGGTTATTTTTATGGCTGACTGAATAGAATTGACCAAGTAGTTGTGACTTTTTAATCACTGAAGCTTTAAAGGTATTTCTACTTAGATTAGCAAATGGTGCAGTGTGATAGGATTAGATCCACAGAAGCAAGTAGCTGAGGTGAGGAATTTTAATTGTACTCCTTGAATTTGAACATACATTTGTGGGTATGTTGTTTTTTTTTAATAATACATTTTGTAACTACATAGATGTGACTAAATCACAGGCAAAACATTGGAAAGGGTCCTGTCACCACAAGTGGTTGTACAAAAAGTCTGCAAAGATGCATCACGAGCCAATTTCTTGCAGCAGCACCACTCCAGTGGGCAGGAGCAGGGAGCTCCTCAGCCTGTTTTAACAGTCAGCACTGGGTGTTCTGCCTTTCTCATTCCCTGGTTCCAGTCCTGTGCCAGATCCTCTGTTGTGCCTGGCAGTGCTCACACCCCCCACCCCCACATCCAGTGGTGTCAGTCACATCTGGCCCAGGACCTTGAAAGGCATGAGGCAGCAGTCACTGCAGGTTAGGTTTAATCAGTGAAACTCCACAAGCATGGTCAAGAATAGCTAGTTATTGTACTCATTAAAATCCCACCATTCACAGCTAATTGAACAGAAATTCAGAACAAGCATGAGTTCTCAGAAAGGTAATTCTTGTTTGGAAATTAAAGATAAATGAAAAGCAAAGCTACCCAGACTACTGCCACTAATACTGTCAGAAAGACACACTCCTCTCTCTCTCACTCTCATCCTCTCTCTTTTTATTTTCCAATTCCCTGAGCCTTCTTTCTCTTCTCAAAAACTTTTTTGTTCTTTCAGATAAGGCACTGATCAGGATTTCAACCTCTTAAGTGCACCTGGAATCTCTGGATGCAGCTATTAGAAAGAATTCCTACATCTGTTTCCAATTAATCTGTCAGATAAAAGTTGCCTGGACCTATATATTAAAAAGATTCCATTTTAATTTGTAAACACTCAAATTTCTCAGTCCAGGGTTAGAAACTTTTACGATTTCAAGTGACCTTTCAAGGAAATAAATACCAGTACATAATGTGAACTATCTGAAAGCAGTTTGTAACGCCCACTACCAGTTGACAATTACCCTATTTCTTAGCCCCTACCTCTACAAATTCACTTGTTTCTCAATGTTCTGTCTATACAGAGCTATACAATAAAGCTGATCCATTCAGTCTATTGAGTTCCAACACAGAGGCTTGAGATTTGACAAATTGTATGGTAATTATGATTGCTAGTTCTTATACTAATTGTACTAAAAAAGTTTCAGCTTCCAAGTCTTTAAAATAATGATATCGCTAATTATATGGATTTAACCTAAGGTTTTTTTGTCTAATTAATGGTTGCCTAGTTAATGACACATTATAAAATATTGTATGAGCTTCTGAGAAGGTTTGTCAGGTTAAAGGGGTGGAGAAGGACAGATCTGTTCAGAATATCATTCAGAACTTTCTTCTTTTGTTTCTGAAAAGCTGCATTGCGAGGTGGGAATTTCCACAGCTCTTTAAGGGGATTTTTACAGCTCTTGGGAGAGAGACACGAGAGTGAATTGTAATGTGTGCAGTTCAATGACTGGAGCAGTACAGCCCTCTGTGCTTGCCCTCTGCTTAGGTTAATTAGGGAACGAGGCTTATTAGAAGCAACTGAGGGGTTGTTTAGTCTGAAGGAGACTCAGGGAGACCTTCTTGCTACCTGAAAAGAGGTTGCAGAAGTGAGTGTTGGTCTCATCTCCCAAGTCACACCTGATAGGACAGGAGGAAATGGCATCTGGTTGTGCCAGGAAAGGTTTAGGTTGGACACAGGGAAAAACTTCTCTACCAAAAAGGGTGATCAAAGTCTGGAACAGGCTGCCCAGGGAAGTGGTTGAGTCACCACCCATGGATGTTTTTCAAAGCTGTCTAGATATGGTGCTGGAGGATATGGTATAGTAGTGCCCCCGGGAGAGTTAGATGATTTAAAGGTCTTTTTCAGCCACAGCAGTTGTGTGATTTAGGCACTGAAGAGCTCTGCCAAACAGCCCAGTTATCACCTGACCTTTCAGTTCTACCACTGGCCATGAGCAAGTTCTGCAAGTACCCGACACTACTGATTTTGCTCAGAGTTCTGCATCATAACCAAGTCACCTTTCTGTCTCCAGGGGGTTGTTAGGAGACTAACTCTAGAAGTTGCATGAAAAGTCTAAACTCTGACAAGCTTCACAAGGCAGCAGGAGACCAAGGTCTCTTTTTAGTTTCAGCTGTGGGAATTTGAGACAGATAAACATTTTTTGCCTTTTTTTTTCTCCCCATTTCCCACAGCTATCAACAGGAGCTGTCAACATGTATAATTTTGCTTCTGACATGCCATCTCAGAGCTGATACAATACAGTAATTTATGTAAAGATACAATTCTATTTATAAATGCAAACAGCTATACTGATGACAGTGATCAGGGATTAATTTTGCCATATTAATGTGGCAATGACTTGTTCATTTGTGTGGTATTAACTTGTATTAGTGAATATTTGCCTTTTTTTTTTTTTTGGTGAGTAATGTGTATGTTCCACCTCTCCTGGTTTCTTTTTGGTGCTTGCACTTCAATTTGTATTAATTTGGCATGACATGAAATTGCAAGTTAGTCTTAATTATAGGGAAGGTATCCCATTCAAATGGATAGATCCCATGATGGGTTCAAAATAACATTTTCTATCACATGCAGATGTTTCCACTATTGCAGTGTTTGCAAACAAACCTTTTTGAAAAATTTCTCCTCCTTCTATGCCAGAGTTTGAACACAGTCCACCAGTTCCTGGCAGCCTGTGCACTAGACATGTTCTCAGAGAGACTGGTTTGTTAAAAAAAGCCAAGAAGTCCTCGCAGGATTTTGTGCTGACCATTTGCTCCCAGGTTCTGCTTCTTGTTTGCTTCTTTCCTTGTTTCTCATGCCCAGTTTGTAAGGTCCTCTACATCCCTTGCATCTTCTAGAACGTGTCTTCATATTCATCTATCACTAAAACAAACAAACAGATAAAAGCATGATGAGGAAAACAGAGATAAGAATCAATCATTTGATAAGAACTTGTATGCTCTTAAGAGCCTCAAATACAGAGTGAGTAGAGCAAGTTCAGCAAATACTCTTCTGAAATATTTTCTGAGACCTCTGCCAAGAGAGATGAGTTATTTTACTCACAGATGAAATTGTAGTTGTCACTAGGTTGTATTTTCCAACTAATGTGCTGGGCTTCCATTAGGAAATCCTGGCTCTTTGGAAGTCAATGACTAGACAAGAAGAGACAGGGTGTGAGAAAGTGTTTTATTAATATTCTTTATTCTCTTAATACATATTCATGGGTAGTAAAAAAAAGGAAAAAGAAACATACAAATATATATATATTTTATTTATATATATATATAATCCAAGAATCTAAGTACAGGCCTGTCTTTAGGCTGAGCTTTCAAGACTTGACTAAGTTCTCACTGATTCTCTTATGTGCATTGAGCAGCCTTCAGCTGAATGGGCAGATTCTTTCAGGGACACTTGGAAGAGGAAGTGGCTGAATCCATTAATTCCGAATACCTTTCCAGGTCTAGTTTCCTCACAGGTATTTCCAGAATAGTGTTCTGTCTGCTTTGAAAACTGCACCTAAATTGATGAACAAACTGCTGAGCTTGGAGCCATCTTCTCTGAAATGTGATTTGTCAGGTTCTGTCCCAGAAGTCGGGAGGAATTGTAAATGTAGATGCTGATTCCAGTTCCACTCCTGACACGTGTTTGTGTGAACGTGTCAAGCTGACCTCAAGCTGACATTGAATTTGCACCGGTCTGGAGCCCGTTACGTGTCTGAGGGCAACTGCCACTGACAACAAATACACTGGAGAAAGATAACAAGGTAAAGCTCCCCAGCTGTGCAGGGAGCAAGTGGAAATGAGGAGCTGAACCTGCTTCCATAGCTGGGGGGAGTTTCATTCTCGAAGCAGAACTCGCAGAATGTCACTTTAGGGGATCCCTGGTGACTGAGATTTAGAGGACAAATAACATGTTTAAGGGCTAATTTAGCTTTTAAAGTAACTTGTCTTGAATTCAGATATTTCAGAGGGAATCTGTTCCGATTTTCTGTGGGAAAAAAAAACGCTTTAGGGTTTTTCTTTGTAAGTAAGCCTGGGGGCAGCGTCACTTGCAAGCCTGCATCTCCAATAGGTGTTTGGTAGTGAGTGGATGTTTGCACATCCATAACTAGAAAAAACAGTTCTCAGCAGTGATAGATTTGCTACTTCTCTTAACAAAGTTGAAGATAGAGAAACAAACCAACTGTTGTTCTGTCCACGAGTCTGTCTGTACCATGAGGCTTCCCTTTTAGAGACTGTAGGTAAGCCCCAGCCAGGCTTTCCACATTACTTTTAGTCTCACCCCTCTCATCATCACAAAGGAGAAAAGAACTGAAGTCAAATGTAAATTCCCAAGAAAGATTTTTCTAATAGAAGAGGTAATCAAGCCAAAATTAGGTCCTCATGATACATGTTATGACTTATATTTGACTTGCTAATTCATTTTCATAAAAAGGTTGTATACTTAATCTGATTAAGTCAAATTACATTAATATAATTTTGTATCAGAAAGTAGGCATGAAGAAAAATAAAAGTACCATTTTGATGATGCTGACTATTCCAAAAAGAAAGGAAATCCTGCTGTCAACTCGAAGTTAAATGCTTTAGGCAAAACACACAGCACAGGCTGTAGTGGTGCTATAAAGGCTGTAGAAATGATGTGTTAGTGACACTGATGGAGTGAAACCAGCAACTGCTTATTCACACTCATCTTAATCTAAACCTTTCCAGCCTGAACAGAATTTTATTAGCATTTTTATTTTAAAGTACTAAGATTCACAATCAAGGAATATTTGTCATACCAAAGTTCCTATAGTAATTTATTTTGATAAGATTTATAAAGAAAAAAATATATTAGTGTTTTTATTTTTAAACAGCATCTTTTTATGTCACTGAAACTATTATTTTGGCAGTCAAGAAGAGAGATTAGCCTCTTGTAATCCACATCACTAGTCAAGAACAGATTCATTACTTCGAAAATTAAACAATGAAGAGTCAGGAAAGATGTAAGGCCTTTACTGAATGTACTTTAACAAAAACTTTCAGTTCCAAAATTCAGTGGTTCCATGGGCACTAGGACAGAGTCTTCTATCATGTTTGAAGACTGCAACATCAAATCACATATTCCCTGCTTCCAGTGCTGGGCCTTTAGCTTTTACTGTATTCATTTCCCAGCACATATCTACTCACGAAGCAAATAAAAAAAATCTTTTTTACATCAAGCATTGGTCTCTATTGGAATCAAGGGATTATTATTGCAAGGTGTAAACACAAATAAACATCTGTTTCTTTTGTCCTTGTACAAGCAATTAACACAAATTCAGAAAGTACTTTTCTCATAGGAGGAGTTCTTGCAACCTTCTTACAAATGAGATTTGCATTCTGACATTGCAGAGGGTATTTCTTTAAACTTTCAGAGAGGAAAACCTTGTACCAAAAAGACAGTAAAATATCCTCTGAACAAAAAGCACAAGTGAAAAGCTCCCCTAGATTATATTTTACTATGTCTTATCATAAATTATCAGAATATCACTGGACATTGAAATAGACTCTTCTAAACGCTGGCATCCATCTTTTTATAAGCTTTCCAAAATATGTTTACAGTTGCAGTCTGACCTTTGTTCTCAGTCCTTCTCTTGGTTCCCATCTTTAGTGCTCCTTCTTGGACAATGGGTCAGCCGTTTCTCTCAAGAATGGGTGAGAACCTCTAATATTTATCTGAGTCAACCTATGAATTCTGACTGTTCCTGTCAACATATCCAAAAACTGTGGTTGGAATATTTGTGGTTTTGAATAGAAAACCCTGTCCTTGTGGACCACAGCACAACTCTCCATGAACAGGAGGCAGTTGTTAACCACATGTTCTGAGCAAATATTGTTCACCTGGCGCTTCAACCACAACACAAGAAAATTGAGCAGAGATCCCCAAATACTTCACCAGCTACCAGAAGTCCATGTGGGAAAGAAGAGATGAGCACACTTCATAGCTGGAGCTGCTGTAGAATAGAGTATTTCCAACTGGAAGGGCTGGAGCACTAACCCAGGTTAGAAAAACAGGAGCTAACCTACAAACATCGTTGTTCGGAGCAGAAGTTGCCCCCACAACACGAGCTGAGCAATTATTCCAGTTCCACTTTCTCCATGAAGAAATTCATGTTGTCATTTTTCTCTGAACAGTTATCCTCTAAACTCAAATAGAAATTTGAAAGAACAAAATTCATCTATCTGCATCAGAATGTTCAAATAAATATTGGAAGTAATAGAACTGATATTCATTTTAGTTCTTGAATATTAATAAAACAACTTCATTTACTTGCTTCCTTTTTGAGGTAATACATTCAAGTTTGAGATAATTTTTGCAGTAGCATTTTTTTTCTGTTTACAATAAATTAAAATATATATTCCAATATATAAGGATTTTGCTATAAGAGGAAATATTTGGATGTTTGTTTAAAGACTAAATAAGGAACCATAAAGAACAAAAGCATAACACTGTTCAAGTACTAACATTTTTAAATAACACTTTGTGAATACACTGTTTAATATTAAAATGTTCTGTCTGGTTTTAATGTGCAAGTAAATCTGTGACAACTTTTATGAAGGTTAACTTGGAAATACAATTAAAATTTGTCGAGAGTTAAATTGAATGGTTTATTAACCATCCATTTACCTCTGAATTATGTTGTTCTATTTAGTCACTAAGTGTATGTTTCCCTGAAATGTTACTTAAATTAAGGTGCTTAATTCTTTTAAGAAATCATTACAGCAGTCTTTTAATGAAAGAGAAGCAGCAAACAATAATAAAGCCTGTGTTAAGCAATGCTTTCAGCTATAAAAATAGAATGCCTGAAGAAGTTCTGTTCAAACATTAACTGTGGATTAACCCCTCACAAGGTCCCCACTGTGGGCTGTAAAGAAGCCACGCATTGAGGTACAGATGACTCATGGTATTCCTATGTCACTAGCTGGACTGAAAAGGCAGACTATCAGGAAGGACTAAAGCATCTAAGGGTCATTCCAGGCATAGGATCTACTGCTGCTGGGTGTGTAAAGCTTCAAGAAATTACATACATCCTGATTATTTGAAACTGATACTTTATGGTGCATGGAAAAGTGCTGCTAAAATATCCCAGGAATGTTTTTTAAACACCTAACTCCTTCAGTCCCTAGGAAAGCCCTATTAAAAAAAACTACAGTGGAATTTACCAGTTGCACCTGATTACATGTCCATAATGCCTTTGAAAATTCAAATAGAACTGACTTTGCTTCTATATTCTTAACAAGACTTAAAGTTGGTTTAACTGAAGTTACCTGGAATGCAGGTATCCAGTTTTAGTGAAACACCAGCTTACTGGTGGCAATACTGGATATGGAATCTGAGCCTTAAGAGGTACAAAGTGGGGGGAAATTACAACAGATAAATAACTGCCAGTAGAACTGCTGAAAAATGTTGTTTTCCAAGGGAGATGGTTTAGTGCTGTTCCTGCAGAAGCCACAGCAATGACACTTTTTTTCTTGACTGCGACTTCTGTCATTGCTATAATGCAAGTCAGAAAAGGACTTAATCAAACTGACACAATAACTCTAGAAAGGTGGCAGAAAATATAAAGCATGGAGGTGTCTGACTGGGAATACACACACACAGTTCCCATAAATTCAGCTCCATGCTCTAAGAAGAAGGGAAACATTATTTGCTGTAAATTCAGTTTTGCAAGGTGCTGAACAATCAAGTCTCTTACAAGAGTGCTGAGTCTCCCCAGAACAAGCCTGCAGAGCCCTGCTAGTGCAGCTCGAGTGTACAGGGGAAGTTCTGTGTTCTTTGACCTATGTTTTTAACTTCTACTACCATAACCATGCGAGACCCATAAGCTGAATTCAAAAACATTGTTACAAGAAGTCACCCACATTAAAAAAAATATTTCTTTCTTACTAACCTCATTCTTCTTGCGTGTTATGAAAACATCTTTTGTGTCATAAATACAGAATTCATGAAGAGAAAAGAGCTATTAAAGAACAGATCAGCCAGATTCTGAACAACTATCAATTACAATCTGAGACAGATGTGTCTGAATATCTCCTTTCAATTTATTTAAACTGCACTGCCAGTAAATGAATTATTAAATCCGCGAGCAAATAAAATAATGTGATTTTTTCTCAGTAAGACCAAAACCAGGAGGTATGAAATGAAGATTATTGCTCCTTTCAATACAACTTTTCTATTCTGGTAGCACGTGTGTATAAAACTCCAATTACAATGAAACCCAGGTTTGCATTTAGCGTAGTAGGTGTCAAAAATCTGCAACAAATTAGGTCATACAATCCTTGAAAGTTGTGTGATAGTTTTGGTAGAGTTCAGGTGTTCTGTAAGCCAGAAATAAGAGACAATCAGTGAATTGCTGTCAGTACTAAATAAGGCTCTTCCTCAATACAAAGAAAAAAAAGTTTAGTTCCGTTTTCTGTAACAGCAAACAACTTTGGGAAGTCTGCCAATTTCCAAATTGATTATAATTGCTCTAATTGGGTAATTTAAACAAGGAAAGCAGGGTCTCATTTAAACTGGTGTTTGTGTGACTGCATCAAGCCAGAGCCAGATTGCACTGCTGCCACGTTAATCCAGAAACAGAAACACTGAGCTGAGATTGTCCAGCAGCACCAGTTTGCCCAGCAGCACCAGCTTTACATTCACAACGATCCCTGTGGAGCAAATCCTGGCATTGTTTGCTCTGGAAAAGTGTCCAGTGGAGTCAGTATGGAAGGATTCTGTGGTGATGTGTCAGAAGCAGAGCAGCCAGGGGAAGGAGCTGCAGGCACTGGAAGGCAGTGGGAACAGATCACCCTGTTGGGTGATCCAACGTTCGAGGAACTTAGAGTTCGAACAACTGAAGGCAGCTCGAAGAATAATAAGGGCAGCAGTGGAAAGTACATCTCTAGTGGTGTTATTCTGTTAAAGAAGCGATGACAAAGCAGGCACAAACCAGATGCCATGTGTGACAGGAATTGCTCTTTCTACTCATCCAATCCACTGGTATTCTGAGAATGTAAGATTTGATGTTATTTTCCTGGGAAACAATCCAGAGGTGCCCCAGTTTTCCCTAGTCTGATATCATTATAAAGGCTGCAGAGGTAAATAAAGTGCAAGATTTTGATCAGCACATTACAAAGACAAGAGCTAATGGTTTTACACAGACAACTTTCTCTAGTGCAAAGTTTTCATTCATGTTTCCTTCTATAGAGTGCCCTTCTGTCAGCAGGAGATTCAGATTCAAAGCTGTTTGTACACAAAGATGCAACAATTAAGAAGAAGCAAAATTATTCCAGAGCTCTGCTGTAGCTATGGCAACCACCTTTCTCTGTACTTCATTTAGATAAATAAATCTGACAGCTTGTAAGAAGGAGTTTAACATATTTTTTTTCCACGATGGAATTTCTTGAATGTTGCATTATTGGGAAAAATAATACTATACACAAAAAAAGATTGCTTTTCCATTACAAAACAGCTTTCTACCACGAGTAGTGTGTTCAATAAAGTTTTGAAACACATTGTTTCTTTGCTCTTTTCCCAATCAGATAACATGGATGTGGTCTGAAGTCTTAGTTCCAATGAACTATGGATTTTGAAGTATTTCACCAACTATCTTTGGTACCCCAAGCTCCTCTAAATACTGATAAAACTTTCACATACAGATTTTATGTATATGAAAAACCCAGAGAGGCAAAACCCCACAGGGTAAGCAACCAACTTTATCCAGGCTCAGTTAGGGCTGGTTAGTGCCAGTTTGTGCCAGTTTAGGTGAACATCAGTGCTGGGCTAAAGACAAAAAGCACTGAAACCTTTGTTTTGCTTTTTTGTAGCAAGGTAAAAAAAAACTTTCTGGAGTGTCAGCTCCTCACTCATTTACTCAAAGGTCTGGTGGGATCTGGTGCCATTGCACAGCTGGGGCATTTCTCAAAGAGCATCTTGTCAGGAGACAGAGATACATGAAAAGGAAAGGGCACTCTGGGCTGCTCTTTGATGAACACATGGAATACAGGAAAACGACAGCTGGCACACAGACAGTAAAAGAGTGTTTTCAAGAGAGATGGGCTGTCTTCAGTTCTCACAGCAAAACTAGGAAAGGGGAGGCCAACACCTCAGCTCCTCTTCAGCCTCCCTGAAGTCCTTCTGTGGATCTGCTGGGGAAGAACTGCTGGAATTTCTGCTGAAGTGTTACTAAAAGGAAGGTGACATGACAGGCCTCAAAGAACACTTGGAATTTTATTGGTCCACGTTTTCAGTGATCCTGACTTAAAAACTTTACAAAGGCCATAGAAAAAGAATGTCTTCCAGGCAGACGGGGAATACCTGAAGTTCAGAACAGTTTTAGGAGCAGGCTGGTAGTGGTTTATGGGCAGGAATTTCTATGAATATTACTCTAAGATTTCTAACCCCTATTAACTGCTGCCTGGGAAAGAGTATGAAAGAAAAATGAGCAGTCTTTGAAAACCGAGACAAAATATGAATGCATGAAAAGAAATAGAAAATAGTGTACCGATAGTGGCTAAAAAGCCAATACAGAGAGGAATAAAAACCCTTAGAGCTCTGCAAATCTTGTCAAAAATTACTACTTTCTAAGGAGCAGCTGTTCCTTAGAAAATGTGATGTATGAATTCCAAGCAAAGGATGAGCTTTCAAAGCTTAAAGAAGTCCCACTAAAATTTGGGTAATTCCATGAAGTCAGGAAGACTACTGAGAGGAGAAAGGTCATGCCCTACAGGACAGTCTGTACAAGAGCCTCTGCCAGTCTACAGCTTGGACTGCAGAGTGCTCCAACATGTCTTCAATATGAAGGTTGCTGTATAAATCCAAATCTCAATCTGTGTTTCTGCACAACTGAACATAAATGTTAAGTTTGTGTGAGGTGATTCATATAAACAGGATTCATAGAATTTTTATAGTATATTTGTTTTAACTTAGTTCTGGCACCAGTAAAGTCCCTGAAGTTGTTTCATGAAACTGCCACACAGTTCCAAAAATCAGCAACAACTATCAGGCTCACACAATGCATGGATGGCTCATCTTTTCAACACAAGGGAATGCACCTTCCCAAACTGGGAAGCAGGTTCTGGTTGTGTAAGTGGGAAAGTAACAACTGTTCTCTGAAACTGCACTCATGAGTTTTACAGAGCAGGTTTTGAATTTTCAGAGTATAAGGTGCTTATAGCTCTCACATATTGTCATGAATTTATCTGGCATTGAAAGCAAGATATGAAAGTAGAGAAGTTTTTAGAAGCTATTGTTGTAAACATAATTATAGTTACGAGAAATTTAGTAGCTGCTGCTGCTAATTCTAGGGAGTAACAAGCTGGGGAATGTTCCAGCAGGGTTCAACACTACATTAGCTCTGTGTATCATTCTCACCGTTGAGGCAGGGGCAGCAGAAACTGCTCTGTTGTACTCAGCATGTTACCAAATAACCTGATGGGACTTTAGAACTGCTTTTCCTAAATGGGTGTTCATTTGAGAGCAGGGGGAGTGTCACAGAGCAGCTGTTGGTAATCCCATAAACACAGGCTGGTCAGCTGGGGGTTTTTGCCTTTTGAGGTTGAAGCTCATGGTTTTTGCAACATAAAAATAATATACAAATTGCAAATATAGCAGCTCTTCTAGCCTCATGGATTCTCACTGTAAGAGTGCTTAAGAAAAAACAGATAAAATAAGCAGAGGGGGTCTCATGCTTATTAAATGTGTTTAATCACCTCTTCAGAGGGACCTGTTCAGAGGTCCCCAAAATCTCTGGGATGGACAACACTAAACATTGAAAGGAGAATTAAATGCACAACACCTAATGCAGCAAACTCAGAAGTAGAAAGCACAATGCAGAAATATTTTGGTTCAGTCATGCCTGAAACTTTTGCTACTGAAAATCCTGGAGACACAAATATTGTTCTAATGAATTACATTCCAGTTGCACAATAGCACCACATGATCATCCACACTTAATATGCACACTCACAGTCTAGTTCAACTCTGAAGAATCCAGTTGACTTTTAGGTTAGGGGAGATGTGAGTGCCAAGGAGACAATAGTGGCTGGCAATTGTTTCCACCTCTGTTTTGCTTTTACAAACAGAATGAGCTCAAACAGAAATTAATCTCACCTTACTGATCCATAGTGCACTCACTGTTTAGACCACATGGTGACAACACACACATCTCTGCCTTCATGCCCTATACCATGACCAGGGTCACACTACAAAAGCTGGTCTTCTAAGCAAGGTTTCCCAGCACAGAAGCTAGTGCTGGCAGAGAAACCACGTAGGGTACCAAGGAAAGCCAAGGTTAAAATCAGAAAGAGCACAGCTACATCAACAGCTTCCCTGCATG
This sequence comes from Alcedo atthis, assembly GCA_033558465.1. Classification (NCBI taxonomy): domain Eukaryota; kingdom Metazoa; phylum Chordata; class Aves; order Coraciiformes; family Alcedinidae; genus Alcedo; species Alcedo atthis. The sequence continues at coordinate 16,502 of WYEA01011731.1, read as the reverse complement.
TAAAATTTATGGGCATGACATCTAATCTGTAAATGCCAGAACAGAAATGCCCAGGAGGTTCCACTTCATTCTCTTTGGAAAGCTGTGAGCACCAACACCCTTTCTTTGAAGGCTTCTATAAAATCTGGGATGTAAAAGCCCGTATCAAATCACCGGGCACTCAGCACAACACCCTTCTACCTCCTCAGCTTAGCTGGACCTCCTTAGGAGTCACAGCAGTGTAACAAGGACATGTAATGGCTGTCTACTGTGAACCTGGGGATGCCATGATGGAATACAAAGACATTTACAGAATTTACAGCTCCGAGTTCACTGCTGACAAACGTCAGCGATGACTTGTTTGAAATAACATCATACCTAGGCCAAGGTCAACAGAGTTCTCAGCTCACTTGAACCTACTTAACTTTAGTATGTAATGTTTGAACTCAGACATTAACTCAGGCCCTTTGTTCAATCAGAGCAGGCACAGGTACTGTAACCATTAAGTACAGGTGAGAACATCTTTATACAATCTCAGGGTTATAACAGAGTCATGGAGAAGAGGCAGAGAGGGAAGGAAGCCTGAACACAATACTGAGGGCAGGGGTGCTGTTAGGCTGTCAGTGGGAATGGAAGGACCTGTGGTCACTTCAGGTCTCCTGTCTGGAGCTGTATTTCCTTTCCTGTCTTTGCCTAGAAGAGGGAACAAGGTAGAAAGAAAGCAGACAACAGAGAGCATGTGGAAGTGGAGGAGACCACTTCCCTGTCCTGATTTCACACTTCACACACCACCAAAGAACTGGACAGCTGGCATTGCAGGGCCTGCCTGAGGAACCCAGGGAGGGAATAGGAACCCAGAGAGGGAATAGGAACAAACCAGACAGAATATGGAGTGGAAGATACTTTGCTCTACTAGAGGGTTAGGAAATCAGTTACCACTGAAAGCAGCAGCTGATGGAGATTTTCAAACCTTCACCTCACAAGAACATGTGAAGAGACAGTTTAGTTTTTCCTCATTCTGGTTTTAACAGAGAGGTTACTACAGATGAGCAAGTGTATGGTTTAGAAGCACCATACTGACATTTCCTAGGTCACCATTATACAGACGAATGGCACAGGCTGGTTTGGGAATGGAAACTAGTTTTAGAGGAAACCAGAGACCTCAAAACTACTGCAAGACAATACTCCTGAAGTCCTACCTCTGAAGAGATACACATATACCTCCTGCTAGTGGAAGACAGGATCTTATTGACAGATGAATGCACCAGGTAGAAGCTGTTAAGAATCACAAATGATAACTGGAAGTTTGTATTAATTCTACTGGTAAATTAATAATATTTTCTCTTCCTGTGGTTGTTTCAGTTCAGTCACATTTGCTGGCTCTAGGCTGAAACATTAGCCCCTTGATGTTGGCTTTTTGCACAGTAACTCAGAATTTGGTGACTCATTTATTCCCATCCTCTGTAGTTTTTCTATATATAGTAGACTTAATAACTGAAATATTCATACCACTTATATAAAATAAAATTATAAAAAATAGCTCCATGTCTATTCATGTACATTTGTAGCTCCTTCCTAATGGAACTTGGCTGATATAATTAACTTTAACTAGATGTTATGATGTTCTATTATTACTGATTACTGTTTGAAAAAAGCAGCCATTTCACCTAGGCAGAACATTACTGCTTCATTCATGGACTACTGTACCCAAAAAGCCCCAGTGACAGATAAAAAGTCCAGATTTTGTTAAGTTAAAAGGCACTGAAGCTACAAAGATAAAAGGTCTACTTCATAGTACTAATTGTGTCTGTAACAGATAACACTGTTTATCCTCCTGTAATCAGAGATTGCTCACATGTGTTTCTGTGCAAGACAAATGAGCAAACACTGTTAATACTGAGAAACGCCGCTTAGAAACTACTTAGTCTTTGGGGGGCTATTTTAATAGACACACACACACACCCCAAGATTATATTTGTGGCTTATGACATTATTTCCATACAAGATTTTACCATTTCTGCATTGAAATAAAGTGATTAACAGGGAAGAATATAAATAGAAATAAATCACACAAAACCCCAAATTGAGAAACTAAAACACCTGGAACATTTATAATGAAAATACACTGAATAGCTTTGGAAAAGTTTTCAAAGCATGCTTTCAAAATGTGAGTTATATAAACATTTGGTCTTAGATTTAGATCTCTGTTTTCTAGACCCAAATCTAAAGAAGTATTTTACTTTTCAATAATATCATACAAGTATCATTTAGTGGCAGGAGTGATAGAATCTAATTATTGGTATTACTTTTTTATTTTTCTTTTTTTTTTGTATCTTTTATTTATTTGATCTCTGGTTCCCCTGCTTTGGCTGATGCAATATAATACTGAGGGTCACTATTCACAGATGAGAGCAGAACTGCCCCTTGCTTCCCCAGAAAAGCAGGATACTGTCTGCACCCCAATAATTTAGGCATTACTCAGGACTCAATCAGTACAAACTGAATCTAGATTTTTGCCTTTCTTGCAAATGGGGGCTCATTAAGGCTTGGTAAAGAGCTTTCTAATACATGTTACTGAATTACTCCTCCTTCCTTTAGGTCTTTTATTTATTAATAAACAAGATCATTTATCCTTGTTATGCTCAAAATTTTCTTTACTAGCAAAGGGGGAAAACCACCCTATATATAAATTCAACAATTTCATGCTAATATAACTGAAATACTGGCATTCTAAGGGAAGAATAATTATTTTACTACATATAAGTATTTTAAAAAGAACTTCCATACAGGAAAAAGAAAAAACAACCAAAAAAAACCCCAAACAAACCCCACTCCAGCAACCTAAATTATACTAATGATACAATAAAAATCCTAATGCATGCATTTCCTGACTTCCACCCTTTTTCTCATTGTTACTCTCACTCGTCCTGCCATGGGCATGGACACCTGCCATTAGATCAGGCTGCTCAGAGCCCCATTAACCTGACCTCGAACTCTTCCAGGGATGGGGCATTCACAGTGTCTCTGAGCAGCCTGTCCAGTGCCACCATCCTCACAGGAGAGGACGTCTTCCTAATTTCTAATCCAAATCTACCCTCTTTCAGTCTGAGAGTGTTACCCCTCTTCCTATCACTACACACTCTTCTGTAGGCTGTAGTCCTAAGGACTTATAAGCTTAGGACAAAGCTTAAGGTCTGTCCCTGGCAGTGGCACTAGTGGGGTACCAGGTCACAGCCTCCTCTGAAACTGATCCTTCTTGAATTGCTTCCACCCAAGGTGTTCTCTGACCTTTCCGGGTATGCCCTATGGCCTGACTTTCAAACAAGGAGACTGAATTGGAGCTCTGAAAAGAAACCTAAAGTATCTAAATAATGCATATAAGCTGCCTTGTCCCATCTGAGGATCCCTCTAGCTCCTAAGCTGCTTCCAGACACAAAAGACTCTACATTTTTTGTCCTATCTTGCAAGGTCCAGAGTAAAGCCCTGGACAAAGAGTGCACCTGAAATAGCACCATGCAGCTGAGTGTCAGCAACTTAATGGAACCAGAGCTGTCACACATACCTGCCGGTGGTGAATCAGGAACATCCCCTCACACCAGAGGCCTTTGAGGGTCAGCTGTAAAGACTTACAGGTTCCCTGGCTGCTCTGAAGGAGCCTAAATAGCCGCCTCATGTGTATCTCGTTACTTCTGAGAGCCTGCAGTAGGTGAGGTAACTGACTCATAAAGGAAACACTGATCTATACTTGCCACTGTGTTCTAGTACAAGTGAACTGTCTTGCTGCACTCATCCACTTTAACTCTGTACTTTAGCTCAGATATTCTAAGCACTGCTTTTCAATTTACTAGGAAATAAGCATCCTTGTGAGAGACACAGATTCTGCATTAAAGCTTCTTTTTTGTTGGCAGGTCTCTGTTAGTTCTGTCGTTCCCACGTAAGCACATCCATGACCTTGTGGTTTGCAGTTTGCTCATACTCCAGCAAAGCTGCTGGTATTTATAGTTGCTTCTAGTGCTATGCCAGCTTTTGTTTACTACTTTGTCTCCCTGGTCTGTAAGACTCATGCAACATCCTGAGAGCAGGGACAGAAAACAGCAACACAGAAGGACTGATGTATACTTTGATTAAAATTCCAGTATATTAGGCAAGAGATATCAAGTAACTTACTGTTAATAAGTGCTAATATGCCCACTCAGTGCTAACATTCAAAGAACTTAGAACCTGAGTTTGATCGGTTCTTTATACATTATTATTACTGGTATATTTGGTAATATTTTTAACTGTTACTGCTTTATATGTGAGTTGGGTTTTTTTCAATATGATTACTTTGGAACAATTTCTCCTAAACCTACTAACAAAAAAAAAACAAAAAAAAAGTTAATCTGCATAATTCTTGTAGCTTTAATCTAGTTGCATGTGATCAATCAGATCACATGAAGATGTATGATACACAGATCCTTTGCAACTCTACATTGATATGCATTGATTTCAAAGGACTCAGGATATGTTTCTGTCTGTATATATTATTTGACTGACATATTTCAGAGAAATTTATTTCCTCATACTAGTCTTTGAAATTTTCAGTAGCTCAGCTATTCAGCCTCAGGAATTCTTACTTACCTGTCAAACCTGGACTTGGTTTTTGCTTTCTTTTTTTCCTGCTAACAAGAACTACTGCTGACCTGAATCCTTGTTAATCTGTGCACGTGGAAGACACTTCACAGTAATCAAGTGTTCCAGAATTAATTCCACAAGGACACATTTCATCAGATTGTCCACCAGGTGATCTGTCCACAGAATAAAGTTAAATTTGCAGTCAAGTCAGGAAATACAGGATCTAACCAAATGCATGACTGGCCAACTTCTAGCTTTCAAACACAGTCACTGTCTACATTTAGCTGCGTAAATAGCTTGGTGTCAGTTTTGTCCTGCACATGGACTTTCTTGCTTTCATAATTAGCCTTCCTCTTCAATCTTCCACACATGGAAGGAGAGCTTTGTTTAAAATGTCAACAGCAAATATAACACCCACATGAGCAATTTACATCTGTGGTACAGAAAAAACAGTCTTAACCCCAAAAGCCACACTGCATCTAAACATAGAAGGCTCCTCAAAATCATTTAAGACTGGTAATAAAATAGAGAATAGCATTTACATTTTCATTTGTTCCTTATGGGTTAAGAAATATATCTTTAATAGTTTACATTATAATTAATTATGCAATATTTATCATTTCTGTAAAGGACATTGAGATAATTCTACAGACCACCTTTCATTATTCTGGAGAATAACTGGTTTATCATGCAGCTCAATTAAAAGTGATGGATCATACATTATTTGCTCCCTTATATGGCTTGCAGATTACAGGTGAATTTATCTCAAAACATCATTTGCAGTTTTGTATATATCATTTCACTCACGGTAGAGTGTGATTAAACACACTAACTTTGCTCACAGAAGCTCAAGTTCCCTCCAGGACAAATGTTTGTTTACCTAGAGACAACATTAGGATGTTCTATTCTCCTATTCTACTCCTCAAAAAGGATGTGAAGATCTGTCAGATAAAATTAAGCTTGTAACATTACAGAACTGTAAAAATTACCCCTAACTCTCCTTTCTTTACATGTGGAGGTTTGCAGTTCATTGTAGCTAATAATTGTTCATTAAAGACAAACTGGTGAGGATCTCATATGGAGTCTAACAGAACAGGACAGGACTGAGCTATATTTTGCTGAGCTGTTTTGAAGAACAGGAGCAGCAGTGAACAACCTGTCACTGCATTTTAATGCAGTTTTGCCAGGATGCATCCTGATCACTATCTTCATGTACTATTAGCCTCTCCTCAAGTCATGCCAGCCCTCATTTGGAGCAGTGGATAGCAGTGTTGGACCAATGCAGACACTGGAAAGGACTTGGCAGGTGATTTGGCATTCCCAGGAGACGACAGTGCAGTTTTGGAAGCTGCATTTCAATGCCTGCTATTCTGCACCCTTTGCAACTTCGTTACTCTGCAACTTTTCTGGAGGTGCTGAGATCAACATCTTCAAAGCAGACACAGTGTGAGCTGCCTGCAAATAACTGCCCTTGTTTTCCTCCTGCTGCCACCTTGTCTTCATCACCATTTGTCTCTTTTATCTAGGTCTGTATGTTGCCTTCATACCCAGACTGTTGCTCTCTTCTAAGTCCAAAACCACCTTTACCTGTCCACACATTTTACCCAGATGGAACTGCCCAGGATGAGTGACTGGTTGAGGCTGGTCACCTCTGTCTGTGGAACTGTGACCTTCAGAGTCAGCATCTGGTTTATCACAGCATGTTCACTGTGCAGATAAAAACTGGATGGCTTTGGCCCATGGCAATAATTCAGGAACCCAGAGGGGTCTTCAACCCTTGTTTTCATCAGTTCAGCTCCTGTAAATCACTGTGCTTTTCACCTGCAGAGAGAGTTTGCTGCAACTCAGACATGGAGAGGTCTTCTCTTTGGCAAAAGTCTCCCTCCATACAGGGTGGAGCTGACTTGTTTCAAACTCTTATTGGATTTTGTCACAAACAGAAACACTACAACTATGTAACTGAGTCAAGGAAAACTATTACCTATTAATGTGCTTGAGGTTTGGGGGAGGCAAATTTTCTTTTTTTCCCAGACCAGTCTATTCCCATGCAGTACCTTATTTTAGACTGAGGACCTTCTTTTTGGTTTGTATTTCCTTTGTTTTTGAGAAAAAAATACACTTAATTTCAAAATTCCTGGACAATTTAAATTTTCAAATCAAAAAGGAAACTGAATTAAGCTGCGGTGTAACAGGTGGAAAGAGCCATTGTCAAAGGGTGAAACAGATCAATTGTTTCAAACAGGCTTTTCAGGTAGTTTGACTATCATGCAAACGGATGGTGAGTATCTGGCAGTCAGGTTTTATGGTGATACAGCACCATACTCCCTACTGCCTCTCTTAGAAACCAAGAATATGCTGAAAGTGCTGAATCACATCTCAAGGGAAATGACAGTTTCCTGGATTCCTCCAAGAGACTGGGGCTGATGTTCTGAAGCTGCAGCTGTGGTGTTCACATCTTGTCCCATAGGACAGTCTGGCCTGAGCTATCTGTGCACCTGACAGTTACACACCAACAGCCTTTGCTGGGCTTCTCCCTCATCAAAAAAAAATCTTTCAACATTTTTTCCGAAGGAAAATCTTTCTATGAAATCTCTTTTTTTTTTTTTGTTTTAATGGAAATAATTTGGAAATTGATGTCTCCATCTGTCTCTTTTTTTTTTTTTTCTGAATGTATGAGATAAGTAATTTCATTAACTGAACCGTCTTAGCTGATGGATACAAATGGCCTAGGGATAATATTTCTTCAGCTAATTTAAACTACTGAAATACTGGAAATTCAGTGGCACAGAAAAAGCTGACCTGGTACAAATATTTAAGAAGTTAGCAATAGACAGTTTTAGATCTTCCAATTGAATGATAATTGAAGATTAAAAAAATAAATAAATTATTGCTTACAATATTTCTAACCAGAGATAATTACTTGAGCATTATGAATAATAATTAAAAATGTATATAGTTTTGCTTCTATTAGCAGGATAATGAATACAAGTAAGAAACCAACTGTGAATTAAGATATCAAGAAAAACATCTACCCTTGGTGACACAATACAATTGCCACACCCTAGTGCAAATTGAACAAATATGATCCATTTTTTCTTTTGGTAGGAAATTAAAAGTGTCTTTTCATATATACAGTGTATTTCATATATGCACAAAAGATATATACTGAATTAATAAAGCACAAAATATGAGCAGTTCTTTTATAATCATACCTTCACATGCAATCAAATCATAAAGCATGTGATTAAAAAAATCAGTAATGGAGTTCAAACAGTGCTCTACCAGCATGCAGACCAGACACAATTGCTGTTTGGGTTTTTTTAGCAGGTAAAAATTCCAGGTTTTTTTCAGCTGTTTCTCTACCACTGGACAATCTAATCAAGAATGCTGCAGTGTGATGTTAAAAGGCAGAAGAAGGGAAGATTCCTGGGTTGACACAGTGAAGCAGAAGGCAGTGTAAGATTTCCACTAAAGCTTCATTAGCAGGGTAACATCCTTTCTGCACATTAAGTGTACATATCTACTTGGAAAAGAAAGACTGCAGGCTGTGTTTCATTTCTACCCCTACTGAAGATCACAAAATCCCCTTCCAGCAGCATTTTGTAGGGAGAGGAATCTGCCATCAACTAGAAGAGTTTTCCCGTGTCTTCTGTATTTCCATTTTGACTTGAGTATCTGTGAAAGGCTCCTCAGGACCTACAGCAGGAGGATCACATTGAACAGCCTTTGGATAGTCAGTTTTGGCAGCAGTGACCTTTTCTGGGATCTATAATATTTACCAGTTCCCAAGGGAATTACCTTGCAGGATTAAAAGTATTTTATAGTTCAACTCCTGGTCTACCATGGCTTTGGTATTCTTATATTTATGTTTGTCCACAGTAAAATTTCCACATGGGAATATGTGTATGGGCTGTATTTATTATCAATACACCATGTTGTGGTGCAGCTCAGATCTATTTCAGGTAATAAAGTCATGACATCTGTCTCCATTTTTTTTCCAGCAACCTTGTAATTACAGAACTACATCAATTTGTCCTGATTTATTGAATGGAGCTCATGTGATCATTCTTTATAAAGCCAAGGAGATATTCTAGATCAAAAAACTAAACTCAGAAGCAAGCAAAACAAAAGCACTAGTTCAATAATACAGGGTAACACAAACTGATACAGTATTTCTGTGATTTATATATGCTATTAAAAAATTAGTGTACACACTCAAGTGAGGTCCTTCCTGATGTTAGAAAAGGCTATACAGCTGAAGATATATTCCATCTGCAGAACACAACATTTTAGGACATAGATATTTTCTTCTACATTTAAGGTTTTGCTTAGTTTTATGTTTTAATTTGGAATTTGTAAGTACACATGCCCATTTTTTTTCATTGGTGGCCTTTTAATTTCCCTTCTATATATCATGCTATGCCTAATCAAATCTATTATTTACATTGCTCCAAATGAACAAATGAAAAACCAAAGCATTGGCATAACTGATTTCCTTTGAATCGATGACATTTTTATGAGCTGAATACTTGCATTTGCATTTTCATTTATATTACATTGTTTTATAACAGTCAAAATAGTAATGCACTAAAATTATTCTATAGTAGTCAAGCCAAGCTGCTGCAAAAGAATGTCAAGGATTAGAATTTGAAGATAATGATGAAGATGGGTTTCAAGGCATTCCACATGACTGTCCACTGCCCAATTATCTGTTGTCACAGAACACTTTTATAGACTGATTTTGTGGTGGAGACTGAAATAACACAGCAAAAATACATACTATAATCCACTCTCTCAAAGAAATGTCTATATTAGTCTGTATATGTGTGCATATATATGTACATGTGTCTTCAGTTTCTCTTTTTATATGTGTATATGCATCTCTATATAAGTGTGAGTGTATGGTTGCCTACACCAGCCCTCTCTGAGACCAGATGCCATGGCCCTTCTCCCACTGTTGTCTATCCCACTGAAGGAGGGCTGTGAGGGAAGTGCAGCACCAACCCTCACCATGGCACTGTAGTTTTGGGATCAGAGCAACCCATGTTTGCTGCAACCTCACCCTCATTTTTGTTAATATTTTTATTCATAAACAAGATTTTTCTTCTGGAAAATTCACCCTTCTCCCATTTCCCTCCTCTCCTTGAAACTGTACCTAATGTATATATTATGTGTCTTGTATTGTCTCTACACCTTCTGACATCTTTTTCCTGCCTGGAATATAAAATAGTTTTTGTAAGTTTTACTATGCACAGATTTTACTTTTAATTCACTATTTTACATTCTTCCTTTGAAAGGCCCATGGACTTTAAATACTACACTATTACCTTGCTGTCATTCCCTTCATGTTCAAATTAATAAGATTTTTTGTACATGTATCAAAATTGTTTGATGTTTTCTGGTAGCTACATTTAAAGATTTTCGTGTCAATACCGATGTTGAAGTCACATCATAATCGTATTTTCAGCTGTGACAATCTTCAATAATACACAGAACTGGCACTGTGAAAGAATGAAATGTGTGAGAGTTTTCTAGCTTTTGTAGATCTTAAAGCAGCTTAGAGAACAATTCCAATGAAGAATTAATTTCACCAGATCTAGTAGACCAATTCAATACTTCAAAGCATTGTATTTAATATATAAGACTCATTTAACATATACTAGTCTCTCCCTAACAATGATTAATGATAGGGCATAAAAAACTGGATCAAATAGTTTTGTTGTTCTTTAATTTCATCTTTATTCATAGAAAATGCTGCTTAACTGCTTAAAGGTTTCACCTACTATCCTTTTTGTCCTTATAAATCTGTAAAAGTAAAGCTTAATTGTTGTGTGTTGTTAAGCATCCTGCTTTAAAATATGAAATGGAAATTCTGATCTTTGGAAATGAACCTTAATACCTACATATGAGCTCATTAAATACTGAATGTAAGAGTTTACTTTCTTAAAACTGAGTATATTTGTAACAGGTATTGTAATTTCATTTTAGGACCAAACTCTCCCTCAAGGTAGCCTAAGAAAGTTCAGAATTAAAGGTAAATAACAGAAAAGGCAGAAGAATTTAAGGGAGGTTTTATAATCTTTCTTGTACTTGGAACTGAGTGAGATTAGGAAGACTGATCACTGGGGAACATTTTGCTGTGTTCTTATGCCATACCTAGTCAGTCCTCACTGTCCCGAAGACAAGCAATTGATGGAAATGAAGAGAAACCAAGAGGGGAGAGGAAAAGGATGAACTTTAGCCTTGAGATGGACATGACCAAAGCCCTGACATTTATCATACCATCTACATTTGAAAAGGAGCTACATTTTTACCATTTTATATCATGTAAAGAATTATATTCAGATATTAAATGATGATAGCAAGGAAAAGACATGTTAAAATCTGTTGGGAGTTGCCCTGAATAATTTTCTTGGAAGAAATAAAGGATCTTTCCTATATTTCAGATTTGTGAAATTATTTCAATCTTGTAAAGTCTTTCTCAAGCCTTATTCATTATGAAATGAAAAATTATGTACCATTTTTCATGGTCAAAATGTTACCTAACATAATTATATTATCTCAACTTAAAATTCCAACCTGTAATATTATTTTAGTTGCTTACAGTGCATTTTCCATTTTCTCTCATTACTTTTTTGCACCATAAGCAGAGATTTCTGACTGGAAATCACTCATCCATCCATCAGTAGTTGCCTTTTGACACCTGGCGTACAAAGGAATGGTAATCAAATATGATGGTTTTAATACACTATTTACAGTGGGAATATAATTCACATTATTTTATATGCCATCTACCTGGTACTCATTCTATATTTAAGCAGATGCACTTCACAGAGTGCCCATCATCAGTTGCTCCATCCAGTGTGGAGCACCATGCAGGTCAGCACTCACACTCACACTCACCTAAGGCACCTGGGAAGATGTCTGAGCCATCACTGCCTTTGCTTTCTCTGGATGAAAATCCAGACTCAGGTAGAACCTGCACAGCTGACAAATGCATCTTTAGAGAACAATAAAGTGGTTGCTTAACCACTGGCTCTGTGCAAACAGCTTGGGGAGGGATTTGTTTTACCTGAGGTGAGGCAAATGCTGAATGAGACTCTAGAAATGGCTTCTTATGCCTCATGATCATAAAGGGTGTTTTTGTAACTAATTCAGATGTCCGCAAACACTTGGAAATAAATCATTTTCCTGTATCCTCCATTCCACCTTAAATCCAGATTAAGTATTGTTGATTTTCACTCACTATGATAAAAATTACTATTCTCTGTGGAGTATAGGCAGGGCTGGATCTTGGTTGCTATAGCAATACTAATTCCTTCAGATTTACATTCAGGTTTTAAAATATATAAACTAGGGAAAGAAAAAAACCACAAAACCCCACCAATATTACAACACTGTATTTAGACTGCTTTGCACGTACAAACATAAATAATTCAGTTACTGTCTTTAACAGGAATTTTTCCATATAGCTTTTCTCATTTTTCCATTTCTGAAATAATACCATTATGAATTTTAAAGTAATGAGTAAATGTTTGGAGGTATCCCTTTAACAGTCGTTATGGACTGATCAAAGAGATGTTATTATGACCATTTAAAATATTTTTTTAGTATAATTTTAAAGAGTATTTTTAGTTTTCCATGTGTCACCTTAACTTCTCAGGTGAAAAGGAAATGCTCTAACTGCTCAATGCTGTTAAAAATGCAGAGCTTACAATTAAACACACACTATCTCTGAGCTTACTTAGCAGTATATAGGACTTTTAAAGTGAGTAATTGGTTAATTGGTTTTTTCCTGAACATATTAAAAAAATGCATTTTTTTTAAAAAAAAGCTATTTTTTTTTTCTTATTCAGGACACACCTTGATGATGTTGCTGTCAGTGAGTTCCAACACGAATTTGCCATAGTGCTGATTCTGTCCTTCATCTTCCATATGAGAAATGAGCAGTGCCTGTATTTTGCTGCCAGCTAGGCAACACTAGCACTTTCTTTTTTATGTAGTGTAAATACTTTGGTTTTATGGTACAACTTGCACAGTCACTGCACATGTTATCCTCCTGTATATGTGCACAGAAAGCCAAAAGCAATCTTTTTTCCAGTTTTTGAAGTAGTTACACAGCTGACACATAAATACTCTTCAGATCAAGAAGCTATAATGATCCCTAGTCACCTATCACTGACATCTGTCATCTAAGCTGTGGAAAAAAAAGTCTTCCTGGTATGGATAAACAGGAAGGTTGCACATGATAAAGGGAAATATTCCTAATAAGGTCTTGGCTGAAGTTTTGTGCCCAATTCTTCCCTACCTTGTTTCACAAAAGGCATGGACCTGCTGGGGAGAGTGAGAAAAAGAAGAACAGTTTAGAAAATTATTTATGAGTAAAGCTTGGAAGAACAGAAGTTGCTTAGCCCATCAATGACAAGATGATGGGGAGAAATGAAATAAGATTTTTCACTATTTAAAATGCAATAAACTGTTTCTCATGGAAATGAGACATGCATTTAAACTACAGATAGATGCAAAGTCTTTATTGTGGGTATTACAAGATATTTCTGCTAAAAAGTGTGTAAATATCAGAATCTTTTGCAAAAGGGAAGGTGAGAAAGGATTAAAACTTTATTGGGAGTGGAGCAGTTCTGGATCATCCAACCTGCTTGGATCAAACTGCTGTGTTGTCATTTCAACACCGAGAGGATGAAGACTTTTTGTCATTTTATATTTCTAAATTCCACTCTTGGCCTTAAAATGTTAAAATTAATGTAGAACAACTTATAATATTGTGTCTGATTGCTCATTAGCTACAAGAGATTCAAAAGTAATAATGTAAAGTTTATTATCTGTTAATTTGAGATTGTATTCTCCCATTTTCTGATGGGAGACGATGATGTCTGCTCCTGATTTGTTTTGTGAGAACAGTCTTTCTGGTGTAATTGTTCCTTCTAGTTATGTTTTTCCTTACTGTATTTGTTTGTTGAAATGATTCAGTAAATAATTTCTACTATCAGTTCTTTGTCTTTGCCTGAGAATAAATTGTGAACTCAGGCTGCCGTTTCCCAGTGCTGCCTAATTCTGCCCATGTGCTTGTTTTTGCTGCACTTACCTGTACAGTGGATAAGAATCTGCAGTCTAAAGGCTCTAACTCTTTAAGTCCTGTTAGGAAAACTCACATTCTTCTCCATGGATTAATCCTTAATCCAAACCTTGCTCTTGAGCAGAATGATGTTCATATATTATGGTTCAAATCAAGGTCACCTTTGAATAATGTATGTTGAAACCAAGTTACAAATCATTGGGGATGTTTTCATGCCTGAAAAAATGGTAAAAGAGTTGGAGAACTATGAAGGAAATATGACACAATCAAAGCAAACTTCTCCAGTTTAGGTTTATGAATTCTTGCAGGAGCACTAAGGCTCATCTCTCTTTGGCTCAAATGGGAACACTATGGATGAATTTCAGATTACCTGATAGGATATGCACATTGTAAATTGCAAGTGCCAGCAGTTGGGTGATTTAGAAAAAATAAAAGCATATTATATCATTACTGGTCTAGTTTTCCTAAACTGAAGCCAGTGGGGTACAGTAAACTCCATGCATAAATAAGCTAATGACAGTTGATATGCATTCCTGGTTTGCCATTGTGTTTTGTCCTGCCACAACTGGACATGGTCATTTTATGCTATTTTTACTAATCCACCGGAAGAATTCTGTTAAGTAAATGTAGAAGGTAGAGAGGATTTGGGTCATAAATGTGTCCATCTTGCTTGCTGACCTCAGTGCAGAGGTTATTTGCAGAGATGCTGCAAGAGCTAGTCACTGCAAAAGCCTGTCCTATCAAAGCAACAAGATATTCTGCTTTGCTACTTCATTTGATCCTCAGGAACCTTCTTCTGACCTACAGATTCCTACTTACAAAATGATCAGTTGGACCATCATCTCAACTTCTTTATAGTCCTAGGTATATAGGTAGATATTAACAAGACCAAAAACCTGGTTTTCAGACTTGAACTTAAATTTTAATTGTATTTCTCAATGTCTTGCCCTGACTACCCAAAAAGATACTGTAAATATTCTGAACAGTATCACTGACTACTACATGCTGAGCAATTCTCTTCACACAGCTTCTTCATACAACTTCTTCTTCGGTGGTTAGTAAAGAAATCAGTGCTGAAATGACATCTTTGAATTTGAATATTCTGAGGTCTTAAACTCTCTGGACAGAAAGACTGGACAGAGCCTGTCTTCAGCATAATATTGAAATAGTTGGGTTATGATTTGTATTTCCCCTCTCATATTTTTCAAGGCACTGATGTTATATTAATGAAAACTATTACCTCACAGTATTTCCTTTCCTCTGCTCTATGAAGTTTAAAGTCAACTAATAATCACAGAATTCATTCATATTTTTCAAAGACACATCTGAACTAAAAATAGGGCATTTTAAATTTCATACATAATTTGGAAAATTAGCAGCTTTTATATGGAAGTCTTGTATGAACAGTTCTGCATTTCAACTGCAAAAACTATGTCAAATATATGGGTCAAAGATTTTATAACACGAAGATGAGAATCTCACTAGAAACATGTTTTAAACCTGCCCAGTCAGAAATGCATAATAAAGAAAAAAAATAAAGCAGATTTTTGAAGTGTTTTTACCCTCATGCATGTTTATTTTTACCCAGGTATATTTAATTCAACAAAGGAATAGGTGCTACTTAAAGAGACCAAGCACAACTACTCACCAGCCTTTGGTTTTCTTGCCATAAAACAAAACAACAGCCTCTCTTAATATGCTTCCTATTACCAGAATACTCCTCAGTAAGATGGATCAAAGTATTGATGTCTACACTGCAATGAACAAATGCAACTCTCTTGATTTGGTAACAGTGCAGTGGTGTTTTAAACGTAATTTTCTTAATATATTCACATACTACCTTCCTGAAAACCAACAGTCAGTTGCCTATATAACACTTTTTCTCTTACAAACAAATTTGTCTTTCTCACCTATGATTTTATCTCAGTTGTAAACACTATGGAAGTACAGTTTCTAGAATGCAGCTGAATTTTACCATATTTCTCAAGATACTTGAGAATATTTTTTCTAAAGGAAAAAGCAAGAATATCTGTGAATGACCTTGTACCACAGAGGGAGAACAAGGAAGAGACTTTCTGTTCTGAATGGAAGACAATTCCATTTTGAATTCTGTAATAAGAAATCGTGGTTTGTTTTCTTTTAATGTCTTGCACCAGCAAGACATTCCTTGCCCATCAGACTAACTGAATCGCCTCTCGGGAGGTGGCTGAACAGTAATCAGAACTCCTTACTGTTTTCTTAGTTTTTAGTGGTTGTTGTAAACCTGTGTTCAGTTTCCTTTTGGTAGTAAATTTAGTCAGGCTTTTGTCAGTTTTCCAAATAGTTTTTTTTTATAACAACTAAAATAATAGAAGAGTACATTGTTTATATCATAGTATATAAGTACATAGCATTAAATTGCTATAAGTAAATATGCAAATGACATTGTGCAGTCACCAGGAATCTGACTTTGTCACATTGTCATCTTTTGAATAGCTGTTCCTAAAGCTTTTGGTGAACAGATCTGTGAGACTGAAGTACTGACAGACACAGTGATTAGAATGAGACAGAAAGTGAAATATTTGTAATTATAGATAGTAGGGATGACTGTCAGGTTGATATGATCCTTAGAAGAAATATCAGCAGGAAGCAGAATATAAACCAGGATTCCTAATTAATAAATCCCATTGTTTTCCCGTAAACATGATACCATCCCTGTCAAAGTTCCCATACTATCAAGATATGTAATTTAAAACCTTATGATTAGGGGAGTGGAGCATCTCCCTTATGAAGACAGGCTGAGAGAGTTGGGGCTCTTTAGCCTGGAGAAGAGGAG
>WYEA01011730.1:19113-34174 GCA_033558465.1 Alcedo atthis | reverse complement strand
CAGGGGGGTTGGACTAGATGATCTTCTAGGTCCCTTCCAGCCCCTAATTTCTGTGATTCTGTGATTCTGTGATATGACAACTGATTTTACTATGTGGATAACATCAAGTGCACGGGAACTTTTTTCATTAGCAGAACGATGCTCTCATGGGAACCATCCCTTATTTTTTTACTATAGTTGTTTTAATTTTACATAGAAAGATTAAACACCTTGGACTCACCACATTTTCTACAAAATATCACAATCATAGAATCATTAAGGTTTGTAAAGTTCTCCAAGATGGTTACATCCAACCTTCTACCCAACACCTCCACGACCATTAGACCATGTCCCAAAGCACCACATCCACCCATTTTTTGAACACCTCCAGGGATGATGACTTCACCACCTCCATGGGCAGCCTGTTCCAATGTTTACCTACTCTTTCAGTAAAGAAATTCTTCCTAATAGATAATCTGCACTTCCTCTGGCGCAACTTATGGCCATTTCCCCTTGTTCTGTTGCTACAAGGGAAAGAGGCCAACAGTGATCTCACTACAACCTCCAAGAGGTACTGAGAGGTACTCAGAGAGGTACTGATTACCCTGAAAGGACTAACTCCTAATCCTCTCCTCCAGCACATCTGAAAGGCCACTCAGCTTTTCAATTACCAATTTAATATGTGTAACATTTACTCTATTACCCCAACTCATTGGCGACCTAATAATGTCCTAAATGTGAGGGTATACAGCAGAGCAAAAGCCTGAGTCTGCTTCATCCTGGTGGATGTACTCCCTTTCATTTCCATTCCCTCTTACCCTCTCAACCTCTCCTGGCTCTGCAGAGCTACCCCCTGACCTGCACAAAGGCAACATGAACTCCAGGCAGTCCCCGAGCTGCAGATCACTTCCCCCCTCTCTTTCTGAGCACAAAGAAACCTGTTTATAAGCGTACAAAAAGCACACACAGCCCTGTAACAACTGCACATGCCGTTCCTGGGGAGAAAATGCAGACAAGGAGCACCGCAAAACATCATTGGATGGGTCAGATTTGATACTGTAACTTCATAGAAGCCAAAGAGGCTTCTTTGTCAGGACATTTTCAAACAGAAAAAGCAGTACAAGCAGATAAATGTGATTTGACAGAATTGGACAAAAGGTGCCACAGCTGAGGTACAGGGTTCCAAGTTTATTTTCCTTCTTTTAATCCAGACCAGTCTTGCTCTTAGGCTCTTACACATTTTCTATGAGAATTAAGTCACTGGAAGTGACTTTTATAAGCAAACACGTAAATTCTTAAAGAAACTACTGAGATTTGGAGAGACTATACAAGACCTGTAAGTTTTGATCTACCTCAAGAGGTCCTAATCCACAGGAAGATACTGGACAGTGATGGTTCCAACTGCCAGGAGAGCAGAGGAGGGACAGGAGTTCTGTAGGGAATTAAATGTTAATTATTCAAGAACATACAGGATATTAGGTGGTTCTCCCTGACAAGGTCTGCAGCCATACTCCCCTGTTTACAGACACCTGTGGGGAAGATAATGAGACTGAAGTTAAGGCCTCTTGACAAGTCAGGTTCTGTGGGTACAATCCCCCTCCTGGACTGTGATACCAAACCAACACTAAGCAACTCTACACTGAAATGGAACTATCAGCAGTTTACTCAGCTGGCTTAACTCTCCTATTTTTTAGCATTCGTAGTGTCACCTCTGTGTTTAGCCTGAACCCAGAGAGTTCCTCTCTGCTTGAATAAATGCAGTTCTTTACACTTTCTCTTACCCTGCTAGAGCTACAGTTAACTGCCTTTGTCAAAGTATTATACCAAGAAAACTATTGTACCTGTCCTTTTTCTCCAAATGACAGCACGTTTATGTCACAGTTCATTTTTGCACACCTTGGCATGTCAGAAATGGAGCTTGGTAAGTTAGGAAACTTCTTGCTAGATTGCATGTGGCACCTTGGTTGCCTGCTGAAGAGTTACAGCTTACAGCTGGCAAGCAAATACAAAACAGATGGTTTAGCAAAAATAAAAAGAAACCCATAGTGCATTTTCACAATGTCAAGGAGATAAATTCTGGAGATGCTGGCCCCAGACTACCCGAGACAGCAAAATGGTTCCTTTTCAACCTCTTTTTCCAGCAGTTACCTGCCCAATGATTACCTACTAAGTTACTTTTTCTGATTAAAACCTGCAGGTGTGAGCTCTCCAGGCTGTTCTTAGAAAGGAAGAGAGCTCTGTGCTAATTTCCTGGAAAGATTAAACAAGGGCCTCACAGATGCTAACAAATGATTCAACTCAGGAACCTCCCCACTTGGCAAAGGCTTCAGGGAAGGAACCATCAATGAGGAACAGCTTGGGAATGCCCACTTCCAGAGTCTCAGAGGAGACTTGTTCAATACACAGGAGCCTGGCTGGACTTTCAAGAGAAGGTGGCCCGTGTACCTTCCTCACACAGAGAGAGCTCTCAGTCTGAGCACACCTTAGACTGTTTCCCTCATATTGGGTATCACCTGTCTTTGAGACAGCTGACTCTTCAAACCTTACTTTGGATAGGCACAAACCCAAGGAACAATAATAATAACTTACGCAATGCAATGCTTAGTGGAGTTTTGCTGACCAAACTTCAAGAGCAGTGGCCTGTGGCATTTAACAGATAGGTCATTTCTGTCTAGGACATGCTGCTTGAGTTGTTCACATGCCCCTTCTGCCTTCTCTTGGTAAGAAGTATTTTCTAGTGTCAGAATTATTCACAGGCATATTTTAACAATTCAGAGCAAAACACAAAGAGGATTAAATGAACAGTGGCTGGCAGAGTGAAAGATCTCTCATCTTAACCCAAGATATTCCACATACTTAATTACTGACCCAAAGTTTATCCAGTTACATGGAAGCCATACCAGACAGGAAGCAAAATTACCTCCTTCTCAGATCCATCTCTCCATCTTTAACTATCAGAAAGAAAGGTCCACCCTACTGGGAGCTGGTATGGAATTACATTTTAAAATAATTAAATGGTGCACAGCTACTCCAGACACAGGAGTAAGACCTGTATAGGACTCTCTAAACATGCAGACCCATCCCAATACTGTGATAACACACAGTGAAGGAAAAAAAGAGACTGCATTCTAGGTTTCATAGGGAGAAGATTTAGGTATTAAAGAGTCTCCTAACATTTCCTAGCACTTTATGAGAAGCAAGTGAATTTCAGTGGCTAGTAGTTTGCCTTTCCCTTAACTATCCCAGCAGGCAGGCCACAAGCAACCATGAGGTCCAGGAGAAAACTAGTTTTATATTCCACTCTCAAAGAGTTTTAAAGCCAGTTACAAGTTTTTAAAACAGTTGAAATATATAAATGTACAGTTAATTTGATCACACTTCTTGTCCTAGGAGTGGAAGTGATTTTAAAACAAAACCTGGAAGGTACAAGTGTTCTGTTTGGTCCAGTGGGAGGTGATGATAATCTGCACACACTCATAATAGCACCTGGGCTCTTACTTCATAAAATAAGCTTTGTGTGCTGTCCAGTTAAAAATCTGGCAAAAGGATTAATTCAAACTGGAAGCAAATAACTTAATCAGTCCAGAATTAACTCTAAACTTGTGCCTAAGATTTTAAATAACACTCTCAAATGTAAAACTATAATGATTAACATTTGCTAAAAGGTAGGACTTCTATTGTGGACACAAACACCACCTAATGAAACCCAGAACATCTCAGTTCTGCACATTTTACTTTTATAAAGACTCTGTCTAGGGCTGTCAGAAATTGAACAGATGAAAAAATGGTAATCTGAAGCTCTGAAAGTGTAAAGTCCAATGAAGAAAATATGGTTATTTCAAAGTGTTCTCTGCATATACTATCATTCAAAGTAAATGAAATACCATGAAGGTCATGTTTTTAATGAAGAAGCTCATTCCTACCAAATGCAAGTCAATGGCCACTGCAGCTCCAAAGCTGAAGGTATAATTTATGTCTTTAGAAAATCAGGGCTTGTTCAGCATCAATTGCATAATGAAATACTGCTACAGATAATAAGCAAGAGCTCATCTTTCCCTTCTGAGAACTGTTCAGAATGAACTGAGAAAAATCTTCTTCAATGAATACCATGCTATCACTAAAGAAAAAAAAAACAACCAAACAAAACAACACATCATTATCTGGCATTACCAAAGTATTATTAATGCATTATTGAACTTAGGTTATTTCTTGAAGGAAAGGAATTGCTTCAGAGATTCATTTCCACTGCCTGCCATACTTGA
This sequence comes from Alcedo atthis, assembly GCA_033558465.1. Classification (NCBI taxonomy): domain Eukaryota; kingdom Metazoa; phylum Chordata; class Aves; order Coraciiformes; family Alcedinidae; genus Alcedo; species Alcedo atthis. Next base: position 29,933 of record WYEA01011730.1, on the reverse strand, counting down.
ATGCACATTACTTGTTTGTGGACAAGCCTCTGTTCCTGCTCACTTTGTTGTCAGTAATTGTTTGCTATTCTTAATAAGTAAAATACTGCTGTAATTTCCATTACTGAGAGAATTCCCACTCTGTAATCACATCTTCCTCCCACACAGTTACACTCTCTAGTCTATGTCCACACCAGTTTTATAAGCAGAGGGTCTTTTACAGAGGCTTTCCAAAACCAACAATCTTAATCTATTTCTTGCCTACAATTCTGTGTCTGTCAAGCATGCAGCACATTTTAAATGCATGCATACTGGTCACGTCTGTCTGCAACCACTTTGGGTTCTGGAGGCATTTTTTTGCAGTATGTTTTATTTTCACTATAATTATCTACAGTGTATGTTATCCATCCAAATACTAGTTTAAAAATAACAAAGTATTAGTTAGGCCTGAGACATTTAAGGCTGAAAGAAGTTCAGTGATGGCATGAATATGATTCATGAAATTCCAGCAAACATACAGAAGACAAACAAATCAACACTATACACATGAAAATCAAGAGCATATTTTGCTCCATGCCAGACATATTTGAGTGACTTTTCTGTCTCTGCTTATACATCTGTCCTCAACACCACATTCATTCTCAGTTTTATTTGGAGGACAGTGGGGGTTCAAAGAGACCAAAGGAGACAAAAGTAAGAGCAACTAAGACTTTGCTTCTAAAATGTCTCAGAGAGACAGGAACAGAACAGATACTTCCAAAGGAAACCAAACCCCACTTGATGTGACAGGCATTACCTCCCTTCTCAAAAACGCATTTTCTGTTCTGTTCCTGTCCCTCTGAACTGCTGTTTGCATCTGGCTCAGCCAAACAGCTTCTGCCCAGAGGAGCCTACAATGCAGCTGGTACTCACTGGCTCCTCTTTGGTTTCCACTCACTATGCATCCAGACTGTCTCATTGCCTGGCTGCTTCTCTCAGCCTGCTTTCCTGGATGCTGCCCCTTGGAAGCACACACACAGGCCTCTCCTGGAAGTTATGTTCTCACACAGGAGCACAACTTCCAGGTGTTGTGGAGTAATAATGAGGCAGTCAGAGGTTCTGATAGAAATGCTTTTTAATGAATTAAAATGTGTTGATAGAAATGCTTTTTAATGAATTGCTGGCCTTTAGCTGTAAACCTAAAAAAAATATCTTTTGAGGTTACTTAAACCTGGAGCTGTGCTGCTCTCATACACACGTACTTTGATAATTCTGGGATTGAGATGAAGCCATTTGTGCTTAATAAACAGTGTACATGTTTATATTTCATTTTAGATGATAAAATTTCTCTCTGTGGAGGTTTTTAGACTAATCTGTAAGATGATACCTGAAGCAAAATCTTCCCCAGTTGAGTATGCAGAAGACCAGAGAGAATACTTCCCCCTCACCACTTCCCAGTCCCTTTTATAGTCAGGTGTCCTATGCTCCTCACCTACCAGAAATATTCCACACCAGCAAGGATGACAGTCCAAGAAAGAACAAAAAGAAAGCTTGTTTCACTGATCTCATAGAGACACCAGGAATCTGGGAGGAGAAAGTTCTCTAACAAGGAGAGAATCTACAGTTTAGCCAAAAAAGAGGAAATCTGTAACAAAGAATGCAGCAGGCCAGAGTTCATTTTCACTAGTGACACTTAGATGGAAACAGAAGGTCTTCATAATGGATTTTCAGATTTGCAAGTCAAAAGCAGCTATAATTTGACAGAGGTTGGCTCACTGAGCTTCAGGGCATGCTGAAGCACAATCACATACACTGTTTGCTTTCTCAGATTTTCCCAGGGAGGTAAGAGTTTGCCTCACAGAGAAGACAGGCTAAAGGGTGACCTCTGCTCGAAAAGGACAAGCAATTTTATTGTAGATACTATGCCTTGAGTCTCAGTTCTTTTGACACATATTATTCTCAGCATCTGTAAAAAATATAGGACAAGATCATAAAATCCTAGGATCCTGGAATAAAGAATTTTTTTACTCTGAATAGGTAATGTCAGGCTCACCAGGAAAATGAGAAGTTTGTAAAACCATCAAAAAATCTGCATGTTAACTTGTAGCAGTTACAAACCCACAGGACTCAAACATATAAAACAGCTACCACGTCTTTAGGAGAAGCTGGACTATGTGAGTCTAATCCATGCATCTTATCTGAATGAAAGATCAAATTATACATCCCAGTCCATAGAAATACACAAACAATGTCAACAGCAGAAAACCTCATGTTCAGTAGAACCCACTCATTGTCAAGTGCAGCAAAATAGGGGAAAAGTATATGTTAGAACTGAATTTCTGGCTATGAAATGTCATCTCAAGCCAGCTTCTTAAAAAGCAGTTTTGCCTGCAGGAGGTAAATGGCATCAAGAGTGCCATGAATTGGAACCTGCCTTACTCATGTCCTCTGAATAAATACAAAGTATTGCTTCCAGTCGAACTGCTGAGTGAGCAGCACAACAAACTATTGCTACACAAGCATGTCAAAGCCAGGCACTATAGTCTTTTGCCACCTGGAAGTAATATATCATTTCCAAATACAATTATCACAGTGCAGACTTACTACCAACAAAAGCAATATGCAACCTAAATATTTTTATTCCTAGAATACTGAGTGCTCACACAAAGAAAGAATAGAAATTCTTATGTAAATTTGGCTTAATCACTTCAGTGAAAATGTATTTGCAGATCTCGAGAAAACTCAAGTGCTCGTTGCAAATGTTGGCTTGCAGGACCAGAAATTCATCCTCATAATAATACGTTTCCCTGAAGCTCTATGGTTTAAGTGCCACAGAGTTTACAAAGTGAAATTCTGGTCCTACTGAAGTTGGTAAAGTCTTTGCCATTGATTTCCATAGGACCACTCTCACTTTAAGTAATAAACAGAATAATCTTTTAATATCTATTTTTTTAATTGCAATATACAGTAAGATACTGTAGATGCACTGCATTAAATGCAATTGGAAAACTTTGATATCAGGAGATGTTTGTGTTTTCAAATAAATAAAGTAGTCAGAGGAAATAGTAGTAGCCTTCTATATTTCCCAAGTGAAGCAAATTTTAAACGTGCTTTCCTTAAGAAAAGTAATTACATTCTTGCCTTAAAAAATGTCTCTGTCCTCAATGGGCCTGCAGAGATCTCATCAAAGGGTCTCTGCACAATCTTCTAGGATAGGAGGTTGCTTACAAGTTGCAGGGACTCTGATCCTAACTACACAAGAATAGAACAATCTGGAACATTTGCAGGGCAAAGTAATTTGGAATGGACTTGTTTTCTCCAAGATCTTCTTAATTACCTTTCAAATTATGCTAGCTATTCAAGTAACTCTAGAAACAATCTTGAGGTCCGCATGCTCCACGGCAAATCAGATGCGAGTTCTGAGAGAGAAGTGTTTGGGCACCAGGCTCAGAGGAGACCTGTGGTGGCAGCCCTGATGACAGAACACATTAGATAACCAACTTGAATTTTGCAGCTGCGGCCCACTGGCGTTTCAGGACTGATCAAGCAGATTTGGTATCACAGACATCAAAGGGCAGAAATCAAAGGTGATGGCAGAACAACAGACTTCCAATTCTGCCCCTCAGACCTGGAGACTGCAGTGTGCTTCAGCAGAGCTCAAACTGCTGGATTCTTTTCACAAAGGCACAGCAACTTGTTCTTGCTACCCACAGCACAGACCTCTCAGCTCTGAATGTGTTCCCAAAACCAACCCAACAGAGGCAGGTTGCAAAGATGTAGCTTTAGTGCTGGAGCATTTGGGGTCAGCAGAGAACCCAGGTGTGAATATATGCTACTGGGAATGCTTGTCTTGTTCCATTGTCAAGTGACAATTTCTGCCACACTAAATGACTGCTGCCAAAAATGGCAGCTTATCCTAAAGGACAAAGCTGCAAGATAAAAAGAAATTAACATCTCAAGAGACAAATGGTGATGAGCCTGCCTATGAGGGACATTGTCTATTGAGGCCTGGCAGAGCTGGGAGATATCACTCCCTCAATTCAATAATTCTTTACTCACTTTCAGCTACATATTTTTTCTTATTTAAAAATTACATTAGATATTCCCTTGGCAATAGCAGAAAACTTATTTCTCTGGGTTCCCAGAGTGAAAGCCTGGCTTCCTATATAAATTCAGCTGATCCAAATATTACTTTATTTTCCCCTCTCCTCCTCAAAAAAAATAATAATCAAACTCAAACTGTAAATATGCAGACTTGAAAGACTTCCAAGGAAGGAAAGAAATAAAATTCATGAGATCATGAGAAGTTCAGTCTCACAGGTACCAAGCATTTGCAGAGGATGACATAGTGCACATGATCTTTGCTCCAGTACCTTACACCTTCAGAAGCCCTAGCTGAGTCCTACTACATAGGAGGCATAGGCAGCCCTAGCAAATGCCATTTTCTAGAAAATCCAAAGAACTCGGGGCACAGCTCCTGTAGGGCAAGTAAGAACATGAAGCAAGCACACATTTCATAACACGTCCCCAGTATAGGTGCTGGGTTATGTGACACTGCATACAGAGCAGATAGCATGTGGAAAGAGGATCCCAGAGCCATTGGGTAGAAAGGATCTCCAGAGATCCATAATTCCACCTCCCACTCAGAGCAGGAGGATCACCAATATCAGAACCACTCACTCCCTGGAACTCCTAACTGGCTGATTCCTGTTCTTTTACACATGGCTGTTAACAGCTTATTAAGTGCTTGGGAGTGTCAGCGTGGCAAACAGCCAGAGAACAAAACCTGTCTTCTACTAGATGACCTTTGGTGGTCCCTTCCAGCCCCAAACATTCTATGATTCTCCAGGTCTTGCCTTCTAACTTGGACAATAGAGCAAGCAACATGAATGAACTGGCCCTAACACTGAGGAGAAAATCAGTCCCTTCTCTCAGCTCCTAATCATCAGTGAGAAGGGAACTGTGGTCCAAAGAAAATGAAGTCAGCAGTCCTCGGGAGAAGGTGAAAGGGCACCTCCCTGGCTGGAGCCCTGCTGATGGCACTCCTCGGGCTGTGCAGACTCCTTTCTTCTGCACTCACAAAAGAAGTCAAGCAAGCCACTTAAAAGTGCCTCAGGGCAGATCTTGTCACTAGATCAAGTTTGCCCCGTTGAAATAATAAATGAGGTAATGCATAAAACTGCCTTCGTTTTGAGGACCTTTCATTCATAAAACAGAAAGACCAACAGCTTTGCCACCAAATAAACTTCATATATGTTTTAAAACGTCCCCACATTTCTCCTTGCAATAGAGACAAGCAATAGGGATTCCGTGGCACAAGACACACTCTGTTTCCAAGGACAACTCTGCAAGGGGAAATGAAAGCTGACAACTTCCAGGTCATTAATCTGACAGCCTAAACAGAACCTATGCACCAGGGCATGCATTCAGGTGGACCAGAGCAACAGCTGCAAGGGAAGAATTTGTAAAATTCTGCTTTTTGTTTGGAGTTTCCAGAAAACTTTTATAATAAATTCTCCTCTCCCTTCTACTCATCCTCAGAATCTGTGGAGCCTAGTGTTGGCTGTATTTGTGTTGCTAGCTGAAAGAACAGCAGAACATGACAAGCATTTAGTAACAAAATTCCAGCCTTGTCACACAAGCCAGTGATCCCAAGGCTGGAAACTAATTTCATACTTCTCATCATAAAACTAATCCTAACAAGAGCACTGTTATTTTTATTTTGTCTGAGCCTTTTCTAAAGACATGTTTCTGACAAATTAAGAAATTAACTGTAGAGCAGGTGAATGTGTTACCTATGTACATATGATGTCTACAGACTGGCAGAATTATGACAACACAGAAACTGCTGAAACTAGCTATGGTTATCTGTGCTTTTACACAGAACTGGCTGTAGCTGGATGAGCTGTAGTTTGCAGCTACTGGGGTCTCATCACCTTGGGACCCCTCTCAGAACACTGCTATGATAAGGAAACAAATGGAGAGTTGCAGGGTTCCAGAAAAAAACATGTCTGTGACTAAGCCGGCACTGAACAATCTGAAATCATGACTGCAAAATAGCAAGGCAGGAAACTTACCAAGTAAAGATCCAGGTCAGGGACAAATATGCATTAAAATCTTGTCTAAAGGACTTGTGAATACCTCTGCAAAATGGAGGAAACAAACACTTCCCACTCCCTACTTATTGTTTCAACCACTGTTTGCCTTGATCATTTCCACCACCAGATCCTAAGCAGCTGTCTGCACTACTGCAGCTGTCCTGGCTTTACCATCAGTTAGATTTGCAGTACAGAAAATGCTATCCAATACCTGGAATTCCATTTTGAAACATCTTTTACTGTCACTGACTGCACTGCTCTTGTGAAGATGTGCCTTACAAAGCTGTAGCAGAAGCCTATGCTGTATCCTAGCATAGTGAGCAGAACTGCTCATCTTTCTTAACTTGTAGGTCACAAAACTGCACAAAAATTGTGCCAGCACACAAGTCCTGTACAGCTTCAACATGCTACACATAAAACTGTAAGTGTAAGTGTTTTAGGGAAAGACAGAAGTAATATTATGTTAAACTAGATGAAAAAACTTGTGAACAGGGTACTTGTGAATTTATTCCCAGAAGTAGAAGGCTTATTATGCACCTATTACATAAATATCCATGTAACTCTTTTGATTGTTGGACTCCTACCATGTCTAAATGTTTAACTACCGGGTTCATGCAATTTCATGGTGTCTTGCCCTGGCGCTACAATGTTTTCAACAAAGTTCCCTCTCCATTCCTAACTGTGATGGGCACATTTTGTAAAGACTGTGATCCGACCATATTACCGTAAAAGATAAAGATGAAGCATTACATATGAAGAAACAAATTTAGCTTCAACCTTGTCTAGGTCACCATTGGTATTACAAGGAAAGACTCAGAAGCAGCAGAAGACTTAGAAGCAGCACTGAACTTACCCTGCGAAATGACACCACGTAGAATGTGTCCTCCCGCCTGTGGATGGCTTCAAAAAAGTCCTGATAGCTCCTTGGAGAGGCATAATACACTTGCAGCTCATTCCCCGAGTTCCTGCTGAAATAAGAGAAGGTGGAATGTAATTATCTTTGACAAGAAAGTTAACTTCAGTGAGACAATTTTAAAGATCTGCTTTTCAAAAGAAAAGCATCTCTTCATCCAGTGAGAACATTAAACACAACGGCAGACAGTGAAACTAACGAGTATTTTTTTTAAGTTCAAGGTGCTTTGAAGAAAACTTTTCCAGACTTCATTTTATCTGTTTGTTTGTATGTTTTGGTTTTGGGGGGTTTTTTTGGCATCTCTTTGGTAAACTCAAAGATTTGTTCTTGATTTTCAATTTAGACAGTGGAACAAAAATAAGATATTCACATAATTTTGAATTGTCTTTTTCACAGTTCTCATCATACATATATAAGGAAAAGACACTGACTAAATTATTCTAAGCAAAAATGCCAGAAAGTTGTACAATCATGGCACTTATCCACTGTTTATCTTGAAAAGGTGAGAAATTCCCAGCACATACTGCTCTCATGTGTAGCCCAGTCCCATTCAAAAATAATTTAATCAAATTGGAAAGCTGTACTTAAACCATTAGCTGAACACTCAACCACTCATTTTAATTCTTTCCCACTTTATAGCATACTGTCTGTTTGCACTACTTGTGGCAGAAACACCGATCAGGCTCTCCCTCCCAACCTGTTTTCTGCTGACTCAAATTTTAAACTATGGTGGCTGACTTAGATTGTTTTGATATGTTTCTAAAATATACTTAACTATGCACCCAAAACAAGGCAAAAATCTATATCAAGATATCTTTTTGAGCAGCAGTAATAGTAGACCATTATTATTTCCTCTCTTACTGCTAATACAGTCCTGTTGCTATCGAAGGACTGTAGTTGCCAAGCAAGTCCTGGGGGATCAAGAGCAAGCAGCTCTACCCTGTATATACTCTTTAGCAGAACCATGCAAGCAAGGAATCAGATCCCATCCTTTCACACACAGGAAATAAAGATTGGAGCTAATTTGAGTTTCATTACTCATTCATAAAAACATGTAGGCCTTCCAAACCACCCGAGATTCAGCACTGAAGCTTTAAACTTTACTGTGATAAAAGGCACCACACCCACACATTGCTCAGGAAAACACATCCTGAAAACTGAAACAGGTCCCACAGATCCGTTTGCTCGCCCACGCTCGAGAAGATACAGCTAGACCTAAAAAACAGCCTTTTATAATTCTAAATCCAGCCATGGGAAAAGTTGTTCCAAAGCACTTGGAAACCACTGGACCATTACAAAGCTCTACTGGGTTCGTGGAACAAGTCTATGATCAGTCCCAAATTCCAAGTGATGCCAGTAATCCACTGATATCACACTATAGTTACCTTTAAGAGTACTCACTATGGACTTCTCAAAGAAAATAAGGAAAACATTTAAGATATGAAAACAGGTGTAAAGCTAGAAGTTGCTTTAGCAGTACGTTACTATATTACAAGGATTATATTAAATTGAGTATATTAAAAGTTCAAAGGTTGCTGTGTCATGCCTCACAGAGCACTAGGATACTGCACATGTGCTTGTTTTAAGAAGGAATGAGGTTGTGGACTTGGTGCTTTATGCACCAAGAACCACAATTTTAATAATGCAAAAGCTAGAAATGAAAATAATTGGAGAGTCCCAGTTTGTTATTTGGAGCCTTAAATACAGACTTGCAGTAACTCTTGTCAGAATTACCTCTGAAGAAAGCTAAAAAGACTGAAGAGAACTGGCAGATGGTCAATGGTTTTCTTTGAAATAATCTAGATTTTTATCTTTTCCCTCTGTTTTGACTTCACTGCAATAATTTTCAATTTTCTTTTGGAATCAGGACCAAGATGACAGTGTTGGTACCATCAGTATTACAAAAATAAATCTATATCCTTCTAATGTCCTCCTGTTCATGGATCCAAGTTACTATCAGGGGTATTCTAGAAGGCAAGGGTCACCCCGTTTCCTGTCACAACAGTAGTATTAAAAATTAAAAGCCCTGACTTACTGCTCCACAAAACAGCACTTGAATCATTAACACAACCTTCAGGGCCATCTACAAACATTTACATTATGTATCATGAAACAAAAAAAATGGTTTATTTGTTGGGTTTACGCATTTGCAGATACAAGGCTAGTTCATTAACAGCTCTGCAGAGGCAATGCCTGGGAACACTGGACTGTGTTATAGTCAGGGCCAGGAGTGCAGCATTCATAAGGAGAAAGAGGAGTCAAAGGGAACTGGTCTCATTCAGCCTAGAGAAGAAGAGGCTGAGGGGGCTCTCATCACAGCTTCCTAATAGGGGTTGCAAACAGAGTTAGCCTTTTTTGACAGAGACATGGAGGTTGAAGTTAAAACATACTTTGAGTAGGAGGCTGGACTAGAGATCTCCAGCTGAACTACCCTGTGGTTCTATGATTTCATGAAGCATCTAATAGCTGATGGTTCTAGGAAGAACTGAAAGTCTGTTCTATGTTCTTAGCAGTTCCAGGGCAGTCACAGCATGCAGCTGCCATGACTCACCGGTTTCTGTTCCTTTAAACATCATTCATCCAAAAAAAACCCAAAAGCTTCTTTCCTTCTGAGCACAGCAGATTATTCCATACAGAGCTGTGATGCTGCAGGCTGTTTTTTATAGTCCAAATTATTATTTTTTAAGAGTAATGCAGGCATGCATATTAAACTGTCTTAGGTCATAAGGCTTTTTCATCAAGCTTTCAGTTAAAACAGACATCCTTAATTTGCCTGTAGATCTAAAAAAAATACTTCTTTATTTTTCTTATTAGTCAAGACAGTCCAAAATTTGGCAACCTGCTTTCCATAACATTTGCATGCAGCTTGCTATTTTCTCCAAGGTTGATGCTCCTTTCAAAGCAGCAATGCAAACAAAAGGTCCACAGGTCTTCCCTTAAAGGCAACATTTCAGTTGTTCTTCACATCAAAAAGTCCACTTCATATTTCATTCTATTTACTCCTCTTCATCACTTCAAAGCGGAGAAACTTTTAAATACTGTCATAGCCAATGTAGGACAGAAAATTTACTTTTTCTTAATCTTTCTCTTCAGTTCTTCCTGTTCCCAGGAAAAAGGGACAGGATAGGTATATGGGATTAGGGGGAGGGGAGTGCCAAGGGGAATCAGGAAACTCTGGTTATCATACTTTAACGTGGTCAAATAAATTTGATAATAGCCCTAATGCCATTTTTATCCAGCTGTTGGTGAAAGACTAGATTATTAACTCAAAAGCAATATCAAAGCAGTTGTTCTGCTCTACCTGAGGTGGGTGTCTGTGTAAGGCATGGCCATTAGTTGGGAATCTGTCTTCTCACTGAGGGAGCTCTGAAAAAGAGGAAAAACAAAAAGATGACAAAGTGAATATAAAAATAATTTCCTTGGTTTGTCACTACATAAATCATGATGTGCATGTGTAGCAGAGAGTGAATATATAATGGAGTGCAGAGGTTAATCAGTGCCCTGAACAATAAATATATATTTCCCCATTGGTGAAATGTGAATAACTGAAGTGGTCAGAAATCAAGCTGGAAACACAAAAAAAGTGTTTTAATACAGCCAAATTTAAAGTCACACAATCAGCGACAAAGAAGGGAGGCTGGCACTATACACAGTACTTGCAAGCACTGTGTCATCCAAATGAAAAATTTGCTGTCAGGGACATCAGATTTGTAGAATAGCCTGTGGTCACATCCACCTTGTGCCAAAATATACTATGCATATATATAACATAATATTGGGAGGAGTGGCTGACACAGCAGCAGGCTGTGCTGCCATCCAGAGAGACCTGGACAGACTGGAGAGCTGGGCAG
>WYEA01011729.1:0-13120 GCA_033558465.1 Alcedo atthis | reverse complement strand
CCCTCTCTGTTGGTAAATAGTAGGTCCAGCAGGGAGCCTCCTCTGGTTGGCTCCTTCACCAGCTGCATCAGGAAGTTTCTTCCACACACTCTAGGAACCTCCTGGACTGCTTCCTCGTAGCTGTATTCAACTTCTAGCAAATGTCTGGAAGATTGAAGTCAAGGACTAATGGCTGTAATTGTGCAGCTTCCTCTAATTGTTTGTAGAATATTTCATCTGTATCTTGTTCCTGCATGGGTGGTCTATAGCAGACTCCCACTATGACGTCAGCCCTATTGGCCTTCCCCCTGAATTCGACCCACAGGCATTCTACCCTTCCATCACTGTTCCTATTACCGATCTCCAGACTACCAATTCCCTGCCTAACATACAATGTCACTCCCCCTCCTTTCCTGCCTGGACTATCCCTCCTGAAGAGTTTGTACCCATCTAGCACAGCACTCCAATTATGTGCATCATTCCACCATGTTTCCGTGATGGCAACTATATCATAGTTACCCTTTTGCACCGCAGCTTCCAGCTCTTTCTGCTTGTTATCCATGCTGTGTGCATTAGCATAGAAGCACCTTAGCTGGGATAGTGATCTCCCTGTCTCTTTCTTGTAGGAAGGAGGCCTAACTCCTGCTTGACATCTCCCCGCCAGTGAATTAACAGCTAGCATATCAGTCACCTTAGTGTCTGTCCTATCCCTAGACAAAGTGCATTGAATTTCTGTCAGTGCAGCGCCCCTAAGCAGCTCTCTGGGACAGTGTCCAATTGACACTGATGTGCAGCTCTTGAGTTTGATCCCAGCAGGCCAGGTTCTATCCCCTTCCCCCTTCAAATCTAGTTTAAAGCCCTGTCAATAAGCCCTCACAGTTCCAGTGCAAGGATCCTCTTCCCCTTATGTGACAGGTGTGTTTCATCCAATGCCAGCAAATCTGGTACAGTGTAAACCCATGGTTGAAAAATCCAAAGTTCTGTTGGTGACACCAGTCTTGAAGTCAGGTGTTGACCTGGCAGGTCTTGCTGTTTATTCTCTTCTCATTCACTGACACTAAGGGGATTGAGGAGAATACTGCTTGTGCTCCTGATCCCTTAAGTAATTGTCCAAGGGCCCTAAAATATTTTTTAATTCTCCTTATGTTCCCTGTTTGGGAAATTTCGTCACTGCCCAGTTGAAATGTTAGTAGTGGGTAATAGTCTGTAGATTATACCAGAGTGGGGAGCTTCCTAACCATATCCTTAACTTGGGCCCCAGGCAGGCAGCAGACTTCCCTGTGCAGTGGGTCCGGTCTAGAGATAGGTCCTTCTGTTCCTTTTAGAAGAGAGTCACCCACCACAATAACTCTCCTCCTCTTCCTCCATGAGGAAGTTTTGAGCTGTGTTTCTAAGGTATTAGTTGTAAGAAAATCACCAATGTGATCGTCATCAAAAGGAGTGTCCGATTCAAGAGGTCCATAGCCCTTCACTGAGGGCAGTGAGGGGAGAGGGGGAGGTGGAGGGAGTACTCGCCTTCCTTTGCAAGGTGGGAGCTGCCTCCAAGCCTTCCCCTCTCCTATTTCCTCTCCTTCAGGCTGGTCATGAGGAGACTGGGTTTCTTCCAGGAGGGCCTCATACCTATTCCTCAGAGGCACCAGAGGAGGTGAAGCAGGCAAGGGTGGTGCCCACCTTCTGCCAGAACCTTGAACCTGTTTCCACTCATCCCCTTTATTTGGGTTTCTGTTCTCTTTCTTAGAGGGACAGAGTAGATTTTCCCTTTGATTTAGGATGCCATCGGTTGCATGAATGGAGCACAAAACTTGGCTCCAGTGGTCTATCTCGCTTTCCAATTCCCTAATGCTCCTAAGCCTATCTATTTCAGCTCTAAGTCTTACAACCTCAACATGGCAGAGCAGGTCATTCACCTGGTTGCACGGCACACAACTATACTGAGGGCTGCCCTCTGAGTTCAGGAGCAGGCTGTGGCATTCCTTGCAGCCTGTCACCTGCACTGCCACATCTTTCTGTGGGGGTTTTACCTGTGCTACTACGTCCATTTTTAAGTAGCATCAGGAGTGTGGCCTTCTTTTACCAAGTAGAAACTATTTTGCTAGGGAGAATACAGGAGCAGTTATTCCCTGCTTGTGTCTTGTGCACCCCCCTCGTGCCAACAAGCGAGATTCCGCCTTCACGCTACCCGCGGTCTGAGCGGGGCTGCCTGCTCTACGCCGCGTTTAAATCGGCCACGGCTAGCCCGTCACCGCCCCCAGTTACACGTCACTCTCCCGGCGTCCCTTGCGAGAGAGATGCCGAGTCCTTTTGAAACTCTCCTTCTTCTCCCGGTCTCCCCCGATTTAGGGAAGCCCTGTTCTCTTTCAAAGCTTTAAAAGCTCCGCTCTCAGAGAATCCCAGTCCCGGTGCCGCCTTCATGCTGCCCGCTGTCTGAGCGTGGTCTGGAAAGGAGAGCTCCAAGTGTTGCCCACATGCAAGGAGCAGGGATTGCAGTGAAATGGACTGGATTTCCACCTTCTGTGCAAGCTCCTGACCCTGCTGGAATCAGGGGGACTCTAGGTTTTTATTTTCATTTTGCCGTTCTCAAAAAGCGCACTTGGAAAACACACACAAACAAATAAAGGGTTTCTTCTTCTCAAAGTCCAAATGAAATCCTTATTACTTACAGACATGAAGATCTTTTTGCATTTATTGAGCTCCTAGAGAGAGGTTTTATGAGGAATTTTTCAACTGCAAAATACATTGTTGCTTTTGACATTTTCTGAGTCGTTTTAGCTGTAAAAACCTGCACAAAACCACACATGCAAATATCACTTAAGTTACCCATGTATGATTCTGTCTTATGTTAGGCAGAATTTCCACTGAACAGGATTCCTGTGCTGAGAAAAAGAAGCCAGGCAAATGCTGGGCTATAAAACAAAGGGATATATCCAGAACCTTGTGTGTAAGATCACCAGCCCTGTCACTGCCACCTCTAACTGCCTCTGAGGTGCAACACCAGGGGCCTGGGGGAGAAAAATCAGCATCAGCCCAGACAAGAAGTGGGCACTGCCATGGAGCTCCCCCCGCCCTGCCCCTCAGGCTAACAGGCTGGGTATTCCCAGCTCCCAGTTCAGCTGGAGAGTCATGCCTGAAAAATATTTTCCAGGCTTGGCAGGGGTGATGTAACTCTAGCACTGCTTTGGTTTCACCTCCTGTGTCCCTCAGCTAGGATGGGCTCCCACCACAGCTGTCTCATGGGCAGCAAGTAGGAAGGGGTTTTCCACAGCAGCCCCTGCTCCTCTCTGCTGGACACTTGCTCCTTACTACTCATGTTCCACACTTTAAGTCCTTCCTGGAACACCAGTTATTTTATAGTTACTACTAATTATTATTTCTATCCTTTAAATGGAAACATTTTTCCCTCATGATGAGATGTTTCTCTGCATTACCCTGCTTGAATCACCCTGTCCCTCTCTCTGCCCTGCTTTACAGGGACAGACACCCTTGGTGCCAGAGGATGCAGGTGCAGAGAAGCCAACACAGTGCCTGGCAACACCATTTTTATGTAAGCTACACATAATTATCATGGATTTGGAAGTGTGACCTTCTTCACACACAACTTACCAGCTAACAGGCTTTTTCCAGAAATGACTTTACGAGGTTTGTTACACGTCATGGCTAGAAGCAGCTTTCAAGACTAAACCATCTTTGTTAAAAGACTCCCAGACTGTCGTTTATCTGCCAGTTGCCGGAAGAGGAGAAAGAGCGAAGCATTAAATTTCCTTCACCAAAATTCCAAGATCCTTTCATTATTAATTTACAGATCTTTTTAGACTGCTTTAACTTCAAGGTAATTGGACAAAAAAATCAGCCACTCTCCGGGGTGATTGGCTGGGGTGCCACAACGCCCATAGTCAAAACATCTTTCTACTGTTTTACAGACAAATGCCAGCAAGGTCACTGCTTGGTGAGAACCTTCACTTTCCCATGGGAAGGAAAATTCACTTGCTGCAGCATTTTAACACCCATACCCAGACAAGTAATTTTAGGGTTGGTTTTTTTTTGCTTTGTATACTGACCTGAAAACCTTCTGCTTCCCTTGGTAAGTGCCACACTGTCACACTCATGTGAAAATGGCCACATGTGGCTACAAACATCCAAAAGTATCTTTTCCCCAACAGCAAAACAGTCCCACTGGACACTTATTCCTCTGCAAGAGAACTGGAGAATGCAGGGAGCAGGTGGTGGGCGCTCAGGTACCCTAACTCTGAAATTATTCATTTCAGGGAAGGTTGTTGTTCCAGTCCTGATGCCAGTCTGGTCCCTCATGGCTGAGGTAGCTGTGCCAGAAAACTAAACTGAAAATCCACCCTCTGAGCTGGCACCTTTGATGAAAGTATTGGAAGTGAAGTCCAGGACTGAACTGGCCTCCATCTTCAACTGTCCTCTGCTCCAGGGGTGTCTCTCAGCATCACAAATGGACAGAGTTACATGAGGAATCTTGCACATGCTGCTGTCTCTGCAGCCAAGCATCTCTCAAGGAGTTCTCTCCCCATCTGATATCTTCCACAGAACAATGTCATCCACAGAAATGCTTGCTGGTGGTTAAACTGTGGCCAAGGATGTACATTTGGCCTGAATATTCTGGTGTTTGCACTGTACCAGCACTGCAAAGTGAAGTGGTGTCACTCAGAATGGTGTTCTGCTGGAGCTGAACAGGACCAATGTCCTCTGACTGGCAGCACCAAGCTGAACTGGTTCTACATTTTCTGGAGACAGCAGAACACCTTGGTGTGAGGCAGTCTCTGTATTACCTTTTTCCCAGCTTCTGGACAAAGAGATGGGAAGGCAAAAAGGGCTGTGACGTGTTACCACAACATCAAAAAAGAATGTCTCCTTGCAACCATTTCACTCCTGGCTGGCAGCAAGCAGCTTTGGTATTCCCTGGCTCCGCTGACCTCTGTCATCACCCAAGCCCTGAAGAGCTCATGAGGTAGAGAAGAGAGCTGAGGAAAGTTCTGCTCAGCCTCAATTCAGGCTCTCTTTCATTCCCAGGGAAAACAGAAGAGGCAAATGAACATTCTGCCCTAGGAAGTTTTTTTTGTCCTCATTGCTGTGGTAGGAAAATTCGGTTTTATCAGCAGTACTGAGACAGCCTGCAGTAGCTTGAGGATTAAAGAACATGATGGCTTCCACCCAGGACAGCCTTCCAGCTTTCTGTCTTCTCTTCCTAAGGATACACTGAGAAAACATGGGAAAAAAAAAAAAAAAGGAAAAGACCCTTAATCATCACCACAGTGGTCATTCTGTATTTTTCTGGTGCCCACAAGTCAGTAACCTTTCTGTTTGCATCAGTATGAGCCCCAAACAGCCAGTGGGAGACATGGTTTGCACAAGCAAATTCACTCATTTCCTAAGACAGGGCAGAATTCAGGGTGTGACCTCAACTCCCTTTTCTGGTCATAGCTTAGCTGCAGGCCAGGCCCAGGATGTCAGATTCACCTCTGTGTGATTCCAGGGACTGGTCTGGAATCAATTTGACCCTGTAAGTCTCTTTGATTGCATAAGAAGAAGTTTTGAACAACACGGATCTAAACAGCAGGCAGCAATCTGCACAAAAACAGATTTTTTAAGGATTTTTAGAGCCTTTCTTTTTTTGTTTTGTTTTGTTTTGTTTTGTTTTGTTTTGTTTTGTTTTGTGTGGTTTTTTTTTGTTTTAAATGCTTTCCAACTGAGCAAATGCTGCAGTGGGTTCAAGGGAGAAGGCCTCAAGGCACCTGACTTTGGCACCGTTATCCCATAGACACTCCATACATTTTTGGCACCTTGCAGCAGACACACTGACAGCCACAGGATTGATGGAAAGGGAAAGAAGCTGTTTTGCAGTCAAGAGAGAATGTGCTCAGATTTCTAGGGCCATTTGAAAGAATGCCAGAATGATACTGGATTTCGGCATTCTTAAGCTCCTTTAAGATGATGCAGCAAGTGGTCTTTTCCACATGCGATGATGTATTTCAGGACAAGAGTTTCTTCCAGATTTTCCAAGCCTGTGGGCTCCTGATCCTTTTTCAAATTACAGAGATGATGGCATACCAGGGAGAATTGTGATTAGTTTAAACTCTCTGCAGCTGTGAGAGATGAATGCAAAAATTCCATTCTAAAAATCCACTTCTGGGTTGAATTTACCTACATGACACTGAGTCCTGACCAAGGGACCACTTAAAAGAGCTGGAGCAGCATCAACACTATTTCGTTTCTTCCATCACATCAACCCAGGGCAGGCTCACAACTGTTCTACCCAACACATCTCCTGCCGCAGCGCTGCCGGGACCTGGGGTGGGGGATTAACAAAGCCACGAGATGTGTGGGGAGGAGCCAAACCTAGCGATGAAATAAAATCTCAACTGCAAGGGAATTCAAACAGGGCTTGCAACTCATTACCTGGAATACCATGAGAATTGTAAAACACCTTGTAACCGAGAGGCTTTGCTGGGAGCTGCTGAGGACGTTTGCCCCCGCTCCAGGCTTTGTTTGGCTTCACAGCACCTCTCTAATTGCTTCCTTGGGTTTTAATCAAACAGACTAACATTATGATTTAATACTGTGATTTAATTTATTATTTAATCAAACATAGTCATACACTGTGTGTCTCAGCAGTGCTGGCAGCATGGCCAGCTGAGACATCCCACCTCCCATCTGTCCCTGAAGTCAGAGGAGACTGGAGCACCCATTGGAAGCTGGTGGCTGACACCTCTTGCATTCGCCTGGATGGATGAACACAAGGTAAACACAAGGAAAAACTTTTTCCCAGTGAGGGTGACAGAGCCTGGCACAGGCTGCCCAGGGAGGTTGTGGAGTCTCCATCTCCGGAGACACTTAAGACTCACTTGGATCTGTTCCTGTGTGACTTGGTCTAGGTGATCCTGCTCCGGCAGGAGGGTTGGACTAGATGATCTTCTAGGTCCCTTCCAACCCCTGACATTCTTTGATTCTGTGTGATTCTGTGTCCCTGGCATGACGTCCAGCTGAGACATCTAATCTCCCATCTGTCCCTGGCATCAAATCCAGCTGAGACATCGAACCTCCTGTCTGATCCTGAAGACAGATGAGGCCAGAGCACCCACTGAAAGCTGGTGGGTGACACCTGCATTTGCCTGGATGGATGAACACGGGGATAGGCGAGACACTGATGTAGGGGTCTTTCCTCAAAAAGTAAAAATAATACGGCAAAGAAAAAGAATAAAATTTTTAAAACCTAAAATAAAATAAAATTCCTGCTTGCTTAAATTGTCTCTTGGGGAGGGCCGGGGGCCTTGCCGAGTGCTGCAGCAGCCGGGCCCGAGGCGGCTCAGGGGCCACCGCCACTTCCCGCAGCGCCCAGCCGGATCCCGCCGGAGCCATTGGAATCGAACCCCCGTTGCCAGGGCCTGCCCGCCCGCGCCACCGCCTGCCCCCAGTGACCCCAGTGTGCCTGCTTGGGAACATTCCGGCTTTTGAGGGGGCTAGAGCCATGCTCTCAGCAAGGGCTTCTCATCTACACACACTGACCTCTCTCTCCCGCGGGACCCGGCAAAGTTCAGCTCCCTGGTTGTGCTCCAAGCAGAGTGTGTCCTGAGCCCCGCTGCACACACGCGAAGCGCCGACTCGTAGAGCCGTGCCTTGAGCACCACGGCACCCCGAGCCCCCGTAGGCAGCTGCCCTGAGCAGAGGTCCCTGTGAGGCGGGGATAGTGTTTGTAGAATGTGTAGTCGTGGCCGAGTGGTTAAGGCGATGGACTAGAAATCCATTGGGGTCTCCCCGCGCAGGTTCGAATCCTGCCGACTACGGCCGTCGGTAGGCGGCATTAAACTTTTATTTCCTTCTCTTCAGACCCGATCCACGCAGTAGCGGCTGCACGCAGCCGAGTCGAGCCGGGCAGGAGACCCAGGGGCGTCCTCCGCACCCCGCCGGGCGCAGAGACTCCGCCCCTAGCGGCGGCGGGCGGTGCGGGGCCGCCTTGGCAACCACAAGCGGCGGCAAGATGGCGGACGACGACTTGGAGCGCTTATTGGACGAGGTGGAGAGGGAGCTCTGCCGCTTGCCAGGGCGGGCGGCGGCGGCGGCGGGCGGTCCCCGGCACGGCCACGGCGAGGACGAGGAGGGTGCGGCGGCGAAGGCGGCCAGGTGAGGCCAGGTGAACGGTGCCGCCCCGGCGCCCTCCCGCCCCGCCCCTCCGAGCGGCCCATCCCGCCTGTTCGGGGGCCGGGGAGACCCCTGGGGGCCGGGAGCCGGAGCGGCGCTTAGCGGGTGTCCCCGGTCGGAGCGGCCTGAGACAGCCCGGGGCAGCGCCCGCGGACTAGGTTACTCTGACGGGTTTGGTCTCTCGCTCTGAGCGTCCCAGCCGGGGATTAAATATGGCGTTAGAAACTTGTGGGTTAAGGGGCAGGGGCTGCCCAGGTCTGCAGCTGATGTCGTGAGATACCTAAAATACCGAGAAATCTGGCGATTTTATGCAGGAAAACACTTAGCGATAGTTTAGCCAAACATTCTGTTCTGTAGTAATTCGCTGATTTATGATTCTGTTCGTGCTTTTTTTCTGCGGGCTGTATCTGCAACAAGCCCATCACCTTTATGTAGCCACCTCGAGATTTCAGTTACCAAAGTGACGGCTCCAAAATACCAAGTTCGGGTCGTGACGGTGCCGCTGCTGACAGTACTGCCAAGTGGTTTGCGCAGCCCTGCCTGCCCTCGGGTTTCCATCCCAGCCCTCGCCGGGACTGTTGACCAGAGTAGCTTTGGCCAGATGTCTCCACAGGGGAGCTGCTGCCTGCTCACCCAACAGGTATCTCACAGTCCCAGGCAAGGATCTTGAAGAGCCAGATAATTAAACACAAGACCAACAACCCAGCACCCTTGCCCACATTACTGGATTTCCACGCTGGTTGTGTAATGGTTAGAAGAGCACGTAAATGTAGTCAATCTGATTAGTATACTTATTAAAAATCACACTGTTTTATTATTTCTCAGGAGAAATTTGTTCTTGATGCGTTGCTGGAGCAGTAGTGCAGGCTTCCATGTCAGTCACAGAGAGCAAACAGCAGACTTAGTGACAAGACTTCTCACTTCGAGTGGATGCCAAGTGCAGGTCATCTCTCCAAATACAAACAGTTTGGCCTTCAGACCTCCCAGAGCTGTGTGACGTGAGGAGAGAGCTCCCTCCAAGCTCTTTCATATTCCTGGTGTTGAAGATTAACACGAAAAATCACGGCTATCCAATTTATTGCTCAGTAGGAGCAGCATGGGTTGTATTGATGAGTTTTTATTCAGAGTTAGAAGTGGTTAGGAGTAAAAACAAGCCCTGAGAGGGGCACTTCAGCAGTGGTGTCCTCTCTGGACATGGTTTGGTGGCCTGCCTTGGACACTGCAGGAACACAGAGGTCTGTGACACAGGGTGATTTCCTAGCCCTGCTCTGCTCACACTGCAGACTGAAGCTGTTTTGTTTCCAGCTCAGCTCAGCTGCTCACGGGTGCTGACAGCAGCCAGGAGGATCTGGATGACATCCTGGATGAGATCTGTAAGGACAGCAGCCCTGCCAAAGCCCCCCTGGTGAGTAGGAGCCTGCAGCAGTGCTGAGGCTCAGCAAGAAAAGAGCACCATAGTGTCAAAGCAGAGATGGACTGAAACAAGCTGGAGGATAAACTCGGAAAAGAAAGCAGGAAGGGAAATGCAACAATCCTGTAGTGAGAAACAGGAGGGGTGTGAAGAGATGCCCCTACCCAAGCAGTCACAGGCAATTAAAGGACATCAGCTCCAGATGGAGCGTGGTGTCAAACACCGTGGGGTGGCAGAACACCTGAGGTTGGCAGGGACATCTGGAGGTGTCCTGCTCAAGCAGCACTATCCAGAACTGGTTGCCCAGAACAGTGTCCAGACAGCTTCTGAATTTCTCCAAGGGTGGAGATTCTGCAGTCACTGTAAAAAACTTGTGCTGTTTGACCACCCTCACAAGAAGTAAAAAAGTTTTTTCCTATGTTTAACTGGAATTTCTTGTATTTCAGTTTGTACCTGTTGCCTCTCCTCCTGTCAGTGAGCCCTGCTGGGAACATTATCTTTATTCTTCCCCATCATGTATTTTTATGTATTGATAAGATTCTCCTGCCCCTTGTCTTCTACAGGCTCAGCAATTCCAGCTTTCTTAGCCTGGATGTCAGATGGTCTAAGTCCTTTGCTGGACCCACTCCATTATGTCCATGTCTCTTGTGGAGACAGCCCTGCAGATGTATCTGTGAGGCCATATCTGGAGTACTGTCTAGTTCTGGTCTGTCCAGTACAAGCAAGAGATGGGGCTGCAGGAGCTTCCAGGAAAAGGCCACAGAGATGATTAAGACACTGGGGTGTCTTTCCTGTGTGAAGACTGGGACTGTTCAACCTGGAGAAGAGGAGGCTTTTGGGGGGATCTTATCAAGGTGTGTAAATACCCAGTGGGTGGTGTATAGAAGAGGCCCCAGTGACGGGGCAAGAGGCAATAGGAACAAACTGAAACATAAAATTTGATCTGTACACAGAAAACCACTTTTTTTTTTTTACAGCAAGGATGGTCAAACACTGGGACAGGCAGCTCAGAGAAGTTGTGGAGTCTCCTTCTGTGGAGGTTTCCAGAGCTCAGCTGGACAAAGTCTTGGACAAGCTGCTGAAGCTTTGAGCAGATCTTTGGCCTAGGTGCTTCTCCCTTGATCTGCTGGCAGCATCCCTCCTAACAGAGCCCACCAGATGCTGTTGTCCCTCTGTGTCTCAAGGGCACACTGCTGGCACATGGCCAGCTTCTTACCAACCAAATCCCCCATGGACTGGGGTTGGTTTGGCTTTGGCTTTGATTTCATGCAGAGTCTGAATCTGAACCAACAAAACCCACTGGTGTACTATGAGACAGTTCAGTGAGAGGGAATTCTGTCAGCAAATGTGTCTCATTTTGTCATTCTGGATCCCTAGCACTTCCATTTAGGATCTAGAGACCTGGTATTCTAGAATTCAGATAAACTTTTCTGTGCAACAGGCAAGCTTTCCAAGACATTTCACCTTTTTGAGTAGTGTGATTCCTGGATGTGCTTCCAGTGCAATGAAAGCTAAAAAGCATTGAGGGAGGAGGTTCCTAAATTAAAACTGGTTTAAAAGAAAAATGATCCAAAAAAGGGCATGAAATACTATGGCTTGATTGTAAAGTCAAAGTGGTCCTGTGGTTTGGAATTCCTTCAAGCAGAGCTGGGAATTCAGTGTGGGAAGAGAAGCCTGGTCCCTTCAGCAGCTTTGGAAAGAGCCTCACAGAAACCTGAACAAGACAATTCCCAGCTTCTTAGTCCCCTTCTGTGGCTGAGATTTTCTGGTTCCTGCTTATTAAGTAACACGGACTGTTGTTACCTGGCTGGAATGCTGCCTTTGATTCTTGGATTGCTTTTTAAACAGAAATTGAGGTCCAGCTCTGCAAGCCTGGCACCTGAGAGCTACAGTACTTCTGTACAGGCTCGTGGGAAAAGGTAAGGGACAAATGCTTTGTCTAGTCACACATGGCTTGTCAGTCAGTTAATAATGTTGTCAGAAAGAAACTATTTAGAGGCATTATTTTAAAGAAAAACAGAGAGAAACATAATTTGGAAGAATTACTGGTGTGCTTTCCTCTATTCAAATTTGTTTATTAAACATTTATGAATTATTGAAGTTCTAGAATAACATATTCCTTAGACATATAAATCTCTAACAATCTGTAATATATAGTCCCACTAGTACCATATCTTTGGTATAGAGAGTGGCTGTCAGGGTGTTTTTGTTTGAACGCCATGGTAATGGAGTTTTAATCCTCTGGTTTGTAGGCATTTGTATGCTCTACCTATATTTAATAAATACTATTTGAGACTGTTTACCAGGAGAACCATTGCACTGCTTTCTCCACAATGCTTTGCTTTCAGTTAAATAAATATGTATATCATCCATACAGGTGCTGTCCAGTGTACCTGGGTGGAAGTGCTTCACCATGTGGCCTAGGGACAAATATTTCAAAAAGGTAGGAAATGGGAAACAAAAAATACAAGTTCTTCTTGTTTTATCATTTCTATAGCCATAACTCTGTCCCTGTGGAGGCTCTGAACTGGAACTGGAACTGGACAGCCTGGTATTCTCCTTTCCCTGTGGCTTAGTCAGCTGGGCCCTGCCAGTCCCCTGGTGTTGACCCCTAGAACTTGTGCTCATTTGAGGTGTTGGAAGATTTGTGAAAATGAGACACCAGACTCCAAAAATCAGTAATATGCAGTTAAGGGAATTGCTGCTCTGGAATATTATCATTTTTCCCCTACTTCTCTTCAGCTTTCTATGTGATGCTGAGTATGTGGCTTAAGTAAGTGGTCTGCTTTCAATCATCCCAGAGCAGCACTGAAAACAGCCACAGTGCTCTGGAACTGATTTATCCCCTGCACCCTACAGACCATTATTTCTTTCCATGGGGGGTTTGTAGGATGTAATGATGCACTGGATGCCTGATTGAATGCTGGTCACATGCTGGGTGAGGAGCCCCAGAGAGACTATATGAACACAAAAGCAGTTCAGTTCACATGTGCAGCGGGGCAGGAACCTGTAAAAATACCACGG
This sequence comes from Alcedo atthis, assembly GCA_033558465.1. NCBI lineage: Eukaryota > Metazoa > Chordata > Aves > Coraciiformes > Alcedinidae > Alcedo > Alcedo atthis. The sequence continues at coordinate 549 of WYEA01011729.1, read as the reverse complement.
GATGAGTTCAAACACCCACCATGAAGAATGTGCCAGAGAAGGCTACAGGGTACTTCAGCATTTCTGAGTGAGCACTGTGCTTTGAGAGGTGTGATCTGCAGCTGCTCTGGCTGTTTTCACCTCCTGGGTTTTCTCTGTTGGGCAGGACGTGTGACCAGCTGCGCTGTACAGCCTGTGACTTCCAAGTGTCCCTCTTCAATGACTACACCTGGGATCAGTCCTGTGACTACCTGTTCTTCAGGTGTGTCCCAAGTGGGTTGGTGTCGGGACTGTGCTGTGTGCAGTGGGGCTTGGACAGAGTAGGAAAAAGGAAGAGTCCTGGGTTGGCCTAGAAAGGAGCACGTGTGCAACCTGCTTCATGAAAAAGCCTCTAGGGAGAGGTTCAGCATCTCAGCACGGGAGGGACATGGAGCTGATGGAGAGGGGTCAGAGGAGACCACGGAAATGCTCAGGGGGCTGGAACAGCTCTGCTCCCAGGACAGGCTGAGGCAGCTGGGATTGTTCAGCCTGGAGAAGAGAAGGCTCCAGGGAGACCTTAGAGCACCTGCC
>WYEA01011728.1:52476-73702 GCA_033558465.1 Alcedo atthis | reverse complement strand
TTATGATGGTGGCAGAGACTCCACTAGATGTTGCCAAGTGTTCTCATCACAGTTGGATATTTCCTGAAGGGTCTGTGATCTGGGGAGAGCCCCCAGAGGAGCAGGTTTCTGGTGAAGGACCCATGGAAGGATAAGAACTGTGAGGAGGAAGAGTGTGAGAGAGGAGCTGTCATGGACTGATCCCAACCTCTAGTTCTCCATGTCCCTGGATGTCTCAGACTCTGGGAAAGAGGAGGCAGAGGAATGGGAAAAGAAAGTTGAGCCTGGGAAGAAGGAGGAAGCTTAGGGAAGGTATTTTAGTGTTTGTCCTTGTTTCTTACCATCCAACTCTATCTTTAATTGGAAAGAAATGAAATAAATTTTCCCCAAATCAAGTTTGTTTTGCCATTGATGGCAATTAAATTCCCTCGATGGTTTTATCTCAATCCATGAACCCTGTCATCATTTTGAGGAGGGGGAGTGACAGAGCAGCTGGGTGGGTGTCAAGGTCAACAAGACCACACCAGCATTTTACCCAAGCTTGTAATTCCCCATCTCTAAAAGTAGTGTATACTCTCAGAAAGAGTAGATCAGTTATTTGTGCTGGAGAGCAACGTTAGCAGTATATCTACATAAACAAAATAAGTGGCATTATGGGATGGTTAATGTGGATTGCAGACAATTGGAAAGAGTTTTTAGATGCAAGTTCAAGGATGCAGCCTGTGCTTCAACTGACATGGCAACGTTGCTCTTTGGGTTTAGAGAGGAAGAAACAAGTCTGGCTAGAAAAAAAAAAAAGTGACAAGAAATGAGAAAGAAATATAGCACAGAAAATGTGATTAAAATTCAAACTGAGTTGTGTTTATGAGTTAGTTTTCTCCCCATTCAATTTGATGCTATTTAAGGCTAACTTTTAGAGGCTGAATGAGGTTAGGAACCACCAAGATTGGATAACTCCTGTTAATTAGAGATACTACCCCCTGTATTACATAAACCACTTTAGACCCCAACTGTTGAAACACACATTCACATCTTAGATTATTCTGAGGCTGGTTTAATAGATAGATACAAATGTTTGTATGTAAAGGAAATATTTTGAAGTTTTATTTCTCTGTTTGTTATTTGCAAAAGAAATAAAACATCAGGATGTGAACACATGCACAAAGCCTGCTTTCTTCTTGGTGCATCTTAGCCAACCACAAGAGAAAAACAGTTTGCCTTGTGCAGTTTGGTGCATAATTCTGCTGAACAGAGGCTTGACTATTTCACTCACATGGAAAACTTGTAGGAAATTCAGTAAGGATAAGATGAATATGATTTGATAGGTACTGCTTAAAAAAACCATAAGTAATTGGTACAAGTTTATAGATTTTTCTGTAGCCTTTTATGACCATAGTTTTATTAAGTGCATTTAATAAAAGTATGGTATAGAGCATTCCACACACAGCTCTTTCCAATCTTCTACTTTTTAAAAGGCAGGCAGATATCTTGGTTACAAAATCACATTTCATAAGCTGAAATCAAACTGCAGAGCTGGTGGAGGTGTCTGTGCCTAAATGGAATCCAGCCTTTCCCTGTACCAGAGCCACTAGGAGCTATCATTCGACAGCTGTTTCATGTCTTTTTGTGAGAAGAGCAGATGATGTCAGTCCAGTTTCCAGCAAAGGCTTCCATATCACAAAATCCACCGCCTTAATTAGCACTAATTGGCATCCTTGTTGGAAGTATCAGTAGAAAGGCCAAGGACTGAATAAGCATGAAGAAGGAATTAGCCTCTCACTCCTGGAGGTGCACCCGTCAGCACACACCAGGTACCCAGGCTTCATAGAATGTGGGCTGAATATTGAGTTGAAAGCACTGCCAGTCTTCTACTTTTCAGGAAAAGTACATTTATCTATGAAAATAAATTGAGTACAAAGCTTATCAAAAGATCATTAGAAACCTCCAATGACTATTAGATTAACAAAAGACTATTTTAATACTTAAAATAGATTTTTTTTTTAATAACTTGAGGGTGTGATGGCCAGTAAAAGGAAATTAAACTGGAGGATTAATCTGAATAAACAAAATGTGATAGAAATAGGTACCCAGATGAAGGGCTTAGAAATTGGAGGACATAATGTACGTGCCCACTGTCAATAACAAGTGGTTTCACAGGTATTTGCTTGTTTATTCCTGCTATTATTTTGTCCCTAGCTTCTGTTGGATTTAAGCATGTTTGTTAGCATTTGCCTTGCTTTTGACCCTAATGTGTGAAAACATGTGTTTTCATATCTTTATTTTTTTTCCCTTATGAATTTGGGTTTTTCTTCTATAAAGGGGTCCTATCAGGTTGTGATGTGGCACCAATGTAAGATCAAATGCTGAAGTGGAGATACCCTAATATATATATATATATATATTATATATGTGTGGGGTTCCATTCCTGTAGCCAACTCGGTCTCATTAGAGAGGTTTCTTTCTTGTGTTTAATTAAGAAGTCTTCTTCCAGAGCTCTGACTGCATGAGTGGTAGCAGTAAAATGACACCACAAATCAGACTGCCTAGATCCTCATTGCAACTTAGATCTCTCTCTCAACCTCCAACTCGTTCATCATTCACCCAAGTCAGGGAGAACAAAAGTGGTTCATGGTATGACTTGGAGGTTAATGAACTAAGCTGGCAAAGCAATTCCAAATTAACATTACCTCACTGAAAGCACCCTGCCTTCCACTGTCTCATGTTGTGCATCAGAGAAACTGTTAACCTGAGTGCATCAGCTCCTGGGAAACAGCAGCTTTCAGACGTGGTCTCCAAGGCCTTGATTTCTCACACCTCTGAAACCATGTGCCATAGACCCCCTTCCTCACACACTTAACTGCAAGGGAAAGAGAAAGGGTTGTCATGGTTCTGCCATCCCTAGCTGGAACCTGAGAAGCCCCGTGCTTGCACAACAGCTGATGCTTGGCAGTGCAATACCCAGTGGATACAGATGCAGGCAGCAGCTGAAGGGCAGCACGGGCACAAGAAGTCAGTGGATGTGAAGAGAGGATTTCAGACCAGCACATCTGTGAGCTTCTTCATCAGCTTCCCAGAAGGAGTTTTGCAGAGTGAGTTGGTATTTACAAGATGTTTTCACAACAGCAAGGGCCTGTCATTTGTATCTGTGCTGAAAAAGGGCCAAATAGCAGGAACAGTCCTCAGGCTGCCGTGAGCCTCAGACTGCAGCAGGTCTGAAGGGTTCTACGTTGAGCCCTAGGACAGTGTATATCTTTTGCCTACTTCTGTCTGCTTAAAAGCTTCATTATTAATTCAGCTGCTGCTTGAACACTGTCTAGGTTTTCAGACTGCCATGGCAAGACTGTTGTCTTGTTCCAGGAGACAAAAACGTATCACTGCACCCTGTGTCACCTTCACTGCCTCATACACCTGATCTCTCCCAGTTCCACCTCTGCCTCTATCCTTTCCCACTCTGTCTCTGCTTATTTTTCTGTTCCTTTCTGACCTTCTTTCCATCTTTTTTTTTTTTCCTGACAGTTTTCTAAGGGGTTTTTTTTGGTGTTTGTTTTGTCCTTGCCCTCCTCCAATGACAGTTAGGGATAAGTCATAGGTGCTCTCTTTTTCACACCTAAATATTTCCTCAGCTCCAGTACACAGCTTCTAATTTCTGCATGAAACCTTCATGTTTATCATGTTAGCTTGTGATGAACTACAGAAATTGTTCATTTCACTTCATCACTGGAGCCCTGTGATCTCCCACAGTGAGTATTCTACTGCTTTTTCTTTCAGCTTTTTTTTTTTTTTCTCTTCTCATTCCTGCTACTATATTTTAACAAACCTTTTTTAGCCTCGTAGAATTGTTAAATATAGGATTTGTTTGACTATCTCTAAAGGATTTCCTTTTTTTACCTTGTTTGAAGGATCCTGAATAAGGTACATGTGCACAAGAATTCTATACATTAGAGAGATGCTCCATTATATATTTTACCATTTTTCTGTATACAGATGAAAGAAGCAGAACTGGGTAGGTACTACATGCAGACATATACCTGCCTGTTATCAACTGGACTTTGGGGTAGATACTGATCTCACTCATATTTGGACTCAAATAATTACTAATCACACTTAAAAAAAAAAAAATTAAATGTGGGAATTGCATAAGCAGCCTAATTTTCATTCTCCAAGTGAGGGGGTAGTCTGATCAGGGACTTGGTTACAGGAGATAAAGAATGAGATTCACAAAAACAGAGTAACTGGTTAATATCTAAATGAGAACTAGAGATTAGGTGATAAAATCAAGTAAGGAAAGGAGCTGGTGTGTGCAGTAATTACACCTTTTCATACTGATTGTTTCATCTAACAGATTCCTTGTGTCTCTCCTATTAGGCCTTTATTTTCTCTACCACCTGCCTTCTTGCCACTTGCATCAGTGGGAAAGAAAACAGTTCCCAATTTTCCAATTATGCCATATAGAAAAAAACCCCAACTTTCTGGATTTCCAAACTCCTATATTTGCTTAGGTGCTGTTAACTGTGCTGGCCAACCTGAAGACCTGGTACATTCTTTACTGCCTTCATGCAAATGAAAGGCATTCTCTTGGCTACAACTCATGTAAGAGAAAAGTATTATAATTATGAGGCTGAAAGAAATAACAATTGTATTATTGGAACTGAATTCCAGTTGTTCATATTGGAGATCTGGTTCCTTGCAGAACCAGGTGGTTTATGCACCTATAAAAGGTGCATAAACAAGTCTTTAACAGAATGGATTCAGAAAGATTCCTTTGCTCACACTGCAGTATAAAGGAAAAAAATACTGTGCTTTAAGCAAAAATAAAATGAAATGGAAAATGTTGCTTCAAAACATTTGTAGTGGTGTTTAAAGGTGTGAAATCAATTAGAATCAGAATGCTGCTAATATGTAGGAGAGCATAATTTGATAACTGAGTATAAATCAGTCTTTGTCTTTTAACAGGATTTAGGCTCATAACTCCTTTGTACAGCTTTAAAAAAATGCCCTGTGTGCAGCTCTGCAATTTCAGTTTGGAGAGCTTCTCCCTTCACCTCAGCATCATCTCTCTGAAGTGCAGCACCTTATATCTGGAGCAAGACTCCCCAAACTGGCTGTGAGGCAGAGGGTGGAAATCAGGCCATAGGCCAGGCAGGGTTCATGTGTTAATATCATGCTGATCTGCTCTGGCAGACACCAGCTGAGAACTGTGTCTTGCCAAAAGCACAGGTGAAATACGCTGGGTGAGCCAGGTGCTGGCCGGGGGGAGAGAAATTCAGACCTCAAAACCAGCTAAAGCCAGCTGGGAAGAATAGGCAGGAGTGAATTTAGGATGTAGAGGGGAAATAAATGGTTATTTTTGCTCCTAAAGGATGCTGTGAGGACGTCACGTAGGCAAAGGATTACGTAAGACAGTTGGCTTTAATCTACCCACACTGAATTTTGCCTGTGGGTGCACATGAGGATTAAGGCTCTGTGCAATGTTCAGAACTCTTTACCTCTCCAATTTAAATGGAATGAAAGTCTTGTACCAGGTCCCTTCAATACCATAGCTCCCTGATCTGAGAAATAGGACACAGTCTTAAATCAGAGGCTTGGTTTTTTTCCCTCTCAGTCCTTAGTTTCATTCAAAAGCAATACTCAGGTGTGCCTGTGAAAGTGAAGCAGTTCAGGGACAAAGGCCTTGGAGTTGCCTAGGTGTAGTCATTGAAAATTCAGATGATTACCCACATAATTAGTAATTCATTAGTCAATAACTAGATTTAATCTGTATTTTGATGATGTTGAGACTACCTTACAGTTTGATTTACATGCAGTTTATGGCTGATGAGTCTGATCCACAGAAGGTCCAGCTGTCTTAATGTATATCTATGTTATATTTTATTTCCCAGAGTTTAAACCTATTAACACCTTATGGTGTCCTGTTAAGAATCACAGAATCATTATGGTTAGAAAGGACCTCCAGGGTCATCAAGTCCAACCTTTGTCCCATCATTTCCCTAACCACTACACCATATCCTGAAGAAAAAGGCTGCCATATGTGTTATGCATCATGCAATGAGAATAATAAGACTTAGATTGTCACCCTGTGCCCTGGCTGCCTGAAAATCCTTGGCCGTGTCATCTCCTGACAGACCAACAAGCTGGAAGGAAAAGAATAAAAATAGCATGACCAACATGAGAAAATCCTAGTGATCTTCCAAAGAGACCCTTCCTCTGCCTTCTAGGTTGTGTTGCCCTGACAGGTGTGAATGGGCACCAAAAACTTCTGCTACTGGTCTGGGGTCAGACAGTGCCTGAGCAGAGTGAAGAGAACAAGACCCCCACTGCAGTGCCCACATCCACGTATTTTCACAAAATGCTTTTCTTTTGAGCTCAGGACCTTCTCCAGATCCTTACACCACTCTCCCCAGTTTGATAGTAAATGAGTGTGTGGTTATTTAGCCACTTCTGTGTATGGGATTTGGGTGGAGAGACCTGCCTTGCCACCTCTTTCCCATCTCCTTTGCAGACAAAGCTTCCAAAGCCCATGCCTATTGCTATTTGGAATAGCTCTCTGAGCTTGTGGTGCTTTCACTCAGCTTTCCACTGGACCAGTGTTGGAAAATGATGTGTGTATATGTGTATTCTTTCCCATGATACACACCTTTTAAGTGTGGGAAACCCACACAGTAAGTAGATTTTGTAGGGAACTTTGCTGCTTGTTTTCCTTCCCCTTCAAGTTGCCCAAGCCCTTGTCTTGAAAGTTGATGTGTGCTGACAGACAGAAACTCTACCTACTTTAGGAGTCCCTGAAAGTCACACAGCTGGAAAGATACTTCCCAAAGCCTTGGATTCCAAACTGGATCAATGATTTCAATATATAGACACTGAATATTCAGACAGAAAAAGGAATCCAAGGTGGTGTTTTTTACTACTTAATGACATGCCAATTTTTCATACAGACATTGCTCAATTGATATGGATTTTGCATGGAAACCTTGATTAAATTATGAAATGGTAACATAAATTTTGCTGATTTCCACCATAAGTTTATATTTTTGAATATTTATTTACTGAAAATGCACTACTCATCTTTCAGTGCAATTGCTTAGCTTCAAATAAATCTGAAATCTCTAGCTGAGGGTAGTTTTAAAACTTGAATTCTGCTCAGGGTAACTTTGCAGAAAGTTTGACAATGAGATGAAACTACAGGGTTGGAGTACAAGCCTAGTGGGCTGGTTTTAATGGAGAAGCTGGAAAAAATAACATTCCTAATAAGTCTTTGTTGACAACCTAATGGTAGATAGTTTTAATCTAAGCATGAGCTTTTGTTTAAATAGAGTGGGTTTATATCTGTAGCTATTGGTATGTCTTAACTACTAGATCACAGCCACAACACACATTCCACTAACAATCCTAATCTGTAAAACTTATTTTGAAATAGATATTGTAGAAGCAAGCAACAAGGTGATGCAACCTGCAAGAAGGTCATGGAACCCAGATACCTGTGAGCACCTAACAGTTCACAGAATGCCCAGGTAACAGAAGAGCTTATTAGTATGTGTGTGTGTGTGTGTGCACACAGCTTGCACATCTCTCCAATTGCAAGAATTAAGCCCTGTACATTAGTTATTCAAACACTTTTTGCAAACCATTGGAGCTGTTCCACATTTCATGATTGAGACTGTTTCGTGCACTTGTGGAATAAACAATGTGTGCTCTCAGGGGCTCAGCTTCTGCCTACTCATGATTTTATGTAGCTTTCAGCTAACTCTGAGAGCTGAATAGAAAATTTAGGATTTCAGGGTCTCTGCAGATTTGTGACAATGGCGAATCTATTAAATGTGGATGGATTATATACCCTTTATCTGTTTTTTTTTTTAATTTCACTGGAGTATTAGAATAAATCAGACACAGATGATTCAAAGCAAGTTATCAACTTAAGTGGTATATTATTAGTCGCTTCTAACTGGTAAGGAATATGTTCTTAGAGATCAAAATTGAACAAGAACAACTGATTTATGTTGGAGAACAGTTTAAAGTAACTAATATATGTAGTTGGCCTTCAACATTTTTGTTGTTTGGTGTTGGCAAATAGTTCTGAACCAGTAGCTCTTGTGCAATTCAGATATACCACTTATCCTTTGGAGTATCTGACTGCCTGTAGGTTTTCTTCAGTATTAGTTGATCTGAGATGTTTATAAAATCAGGCAGAGAAAAACAAAATCCATTCAGTGTTAGGGGTAGCCTTGTAGATGCATAATTGTGTTGCACATATCTCTTAATGGGTGCAGCAAAGTATACCTGTTAATTGCAAACACTCAAGTTTATTAATTCAAAATATATTTTGTGTGCTGACTTCTATTCACGCTAAGAAACACGGACTAGAGTTCCTGTGGTAGGCATGGCCAAAAAGAGAATGAACACATGAACAGAAAACATTATTATTTTGAAATAATAATGGAAAAGAACATTTTTATTTTTTTTTTACTATATGATCAGCATTATTACTTAATAAAACGTGTGGGAGGAAGGAAATGTTACAGTATTGGAAAAGTCCTTGCAAAGTGAATGGGCAGGTCAGCTTTTGAATTGCCTACTGAAGCATGGTGCTGTCAAAATAATCCTCTTGCAGTATAAATTCAATTTCCCTGAGAATCAAAGCACGCCCTACAAAATGTGCTCAAGCAGGATGTAAAGTTCTGCAATACATTGTGTTGCTCAGCTACCAGCAATTTGTGCTGAGCAGAGTTCACAAGTGTGTGAGAAGCAATGGTTTCAGTTTGAAGACACTTTAGCTATATAGAGTGTGGGACCTGCAGTGTCACTCACTGCTTTCTTTGTCACACAACAGTAATCTCAGTGTGTTGTGGCAAGGGAAAAGAGGATGTGTACCCTCTTTTTGCCAGGCAAAATGTGGAATATGGGTCAGATTCTGAATTTTTCAGTGCTTTTAGAAGACTCATGAAATGCCTGAGTTCACAACACAACACAGTGGCCATGAGATACTGTGTCTGCATGGGACACCACGGTGACTTTGGGTGATTTAGGCTGAGGAAAGGCATTCCTGCATATAACTTCATGGATTGCAGGCTAAAGAAGCCAAATAAAATCTGTACCATGACCCAGATTTGTACAAACTGCCAGTGTTGTTGCTCCTCTTCTACACTGCTACGTCTGGCTGCCATTTTCACTGCTCCCCTTTGATGGTAAAATTGGTAGAACTGCCTCTAAAGGCTTATTTTCCTCCAATATATCATTTTCTGAGGAAGCAAGGTGAACAATATCCTCTCGCTCCCAGCAAATTTAAAAGCCTTCATAGCCTGTCCCTACCAGAACGTGTACTTGCTTTTTTATTGTTCCCACTCACCACTGATAATGAGTTGAAGTGCTTCCTAGACTGCACCAGGGAGGATTTGATCCCAGGAACATAAACTGAGATTATGTGCCCAAGAGGAGGCTAAATATTACATTATGTAGAGGTAGAGATGCCAAAACATACAACTGCTTGTAAAGAATGGTGTATATAATCAGAAAAGCAAAACTCTTATTCCCTTAAGTTCTTCTGTTAAAATATTTAGTAGAACCTTAAGAACTAGGATTAGGTGTTCACCTCAACTAATAGACTGTTAGCATATTAACTTTATATCTAGCATTTGCACATTTTTTCTCTCTCCCCTGCCCTCAGGTGTCTGTCATCCCACCATTGTCCTTGCTTTCTTACTTTTGTCTTGTGTCCCTCTCCTCCATAGTCATAGGTTTCTATGAACTGACATCAGAAGGTTGTTGTGAACACTCTTCAGGGACAGAAAAAGAGGAGGAAAACCATCTGTAATCCTAGTTTTTGCTCTTTTGGATTTGCAGTGGATCCTTCTGTAAACTCCAGGATGGATTCTGCTCTCCTGATCCTCTTCCTAAAAACCACTTTATTTAAAGCAGGGGTGTCAATCTTGTTCTTTTAGGAGAGCTGGAGGCTCCACCCATTTGACATTACTTGCCTTATGTGTTGTTAAGTGTTATGCAATACAAAAAGTAGAAAAAAAGTCTTGAATCTGGAAAAAAAATATTCCAGACAACCCCATGTTCTAGTTTCATCACAGTGCAGTTTCAGTGTTGCTTTTAAATTTGAAGTGAACGTACTGGGATTGAGTTACTGGAATGACACTGAGTAGCCTTGTGTAAGGATTGTGGGTTTAAAGATGGATGTGAGGAAATGTTGATTACAGTTTCTGCTTTCTAACATCATTTGGGTCAAATTCTGCCCTAATTTAACCATTGCTTAACCCTTCTAAGTCTCCTGGTAGAGCCCAGGATAAAAATGAGGGCAGAGAGTCTGTTCCCATTTCATTCCCTGCCCTACTTACCAAGTATCAACAATGAATTGAGTGATATTCTCTGCCTGACACACATACACATATCAACAGCTTCAGGAAAGGCTGCCATTCTGTCTGAAATGATGGGAACCATTTGGTTTCCATGCACGTGATCATGTCTGCTTTGTTTACAGCTTCCTTTTCCATATTGGTTGCAAGAGTAAGGAAATGGTTAAGGATAGACCAAGTCAGACTGGGAGAGCTGAGGCTAATCTGGCACTGAAGTGAAAGATTTGGTTTAGCATTAAGCTACAGCTAGGCTAGCTCAGATACTGATAGAAAGCACCATGCTCCTCTGCTTGGTGTTGTGAACACCCTTTAGTTTTTGGGCAAGCAAACAGTTCTTAGCATTTCTTTTATTCCTTTTTATTTATTACTGCTTCCTTCAAGTCAAGCTTTCTGCAGGAAATTGCAAGAAAATTTCAGGCCAAAGCACAAAAGAGTTAGGGCATGAGAGTGATCACAAAGCCATCACAAATTCATGAAGGGAGGTGTGAGTTTGTGTTTGTACAGATTCATCCCACATTGTTACTAAGCTGCATTTCCATCTTCTCCCTTCAGGAAATAAGAGAATATGTTAAATATCTTGGCTAAAAGGCAAAAAATTAAAGTATTCAGGGATGACCACCCCTTTCCACATGCACATATATGTGCCTCAGATGTTTAGAAAAGAGCCTGGCTTTTGTTTTCCTAGCAGCATTATCTCGAGCTGGGTATCAATTAAGCCAAGCTCTTGTGTAAAAGCTTAGTGATCTCTCTGCTCCTGCAGAGGAACCGTGCCCCTGGGTGATGATACTTCTTCCCCAAGCAGGATCCCCAAGTCCTTGGGGTTATCTGTGCTGCAGATGTGTCTTCTCTTTGGTACTTGGCTTAATGAGTCTCTCTGGATTTCATTTCCCCATTATTCCAGCTCTCTTCTGAAGTTAAGGGCTGCCAGAACAGAATCTTACCCAGTCTCTGTGCTAAGACTTCCCTCATCAGCCTTCTGCTTCTCTCACCTTCCTCAGCATGGAGACACCCTGTGGAAGCCTCTTTTATAGCCCTGCTTTCCCAGCCTCAGATTTGGAAAGATCTAATGGAATTTGTTATGCTGCTTCTTCCTTCTACATACACAAGGGGTTTTCTTACTAATTTTACTCTATGAAATGGGAATAAGAGTGTTCAGAGGAGCATCCAAATTTTCTCTGACCACCATTGCTTCAGTCAATAGTCACCCGACTCTGCTTTTGTTCTCTCTATCACACAACATACAACTTTAAAAGCTTTTAATAGGATTTATTCTTCTCATCTGTCATCTCATATTTGTTAGTGATGTTGTTTCTTCCTCCAAACAAGGCTGGAAACATCTAGACACTTTCTGCTGTGCATTCCATTCATTTGAGAGGACCATCCTAATACTATCTCAGTTTTCTCCTCTACTCCTTTTCAAATCCCTCTGCAAATCTCTCCTTTGCTGTGATGCCTACAGATGCTTTTCCCATTTCAGACTCCTGAGCTAGATGGATGCTATTCACTTTTTGTTTTCTTTGCTGGAGTGCTTCAAAATCAATCCTAAGGTATTTCTGGAGAGCTTCTGATTCTTGTTTGGAAACTTGTCATATCTTCTAATTAAGTGTTTTATGCTGTGAGGTGAAAATCAGCCCCACACAGAGAGCAGGCTAAAAGTGCATCATTTAAATCCCAGAAATGCATTCAAATAGGCTGAATGACCAACACTAGAACAAAGGTAAAATTCTCATCTTCTAATGCATGGAAGTATAATAGGCTGCTTTGGCTACCTACCCAGGAGACTAAGGACATCTTGTTTCAGTAATGTAAATGGATCTTATTAAAATACCAGGTTTAGTTACTTTCAAATTTTCTGCCCCCTTGAATACACAAGTAGTAATAGAAGTTTAATTTTTTTATTATTATTTTTTTTTAAGTAAAAATCTCTCAATATCATGGATTTGCATCTGACTGAGGTACAGATACAAGGATTCATTCCACACTGAAGCAGCAGAAACCTTGCTGGGTGCAGTGAACATCTGGACCCCACTCCTGGGGTTTCATAACCCATTGCTGCTTGAAAAACAGATGAAAACAAAGGCTACTGGAATTGTGTAGTTGCAACTGGACTTCTGCTTTTTTGTTTGTTTGTTTGTCTAATCCCTTTGAACATTCTACAAGCTGAGATAATAATATCCTTTAATTGGAATTAAAAGCATGCCAGAGGAAGCCTGCTCACGTGTGTAGCACTGTCTTTTTGCTGGGTGAATATGCATGGCACTGCAGGGCTGTCTGGTTTCCCATCCACCACTGCTACCAGCACTACTGGGGACCCTCTGCTGTTTACTTGTTACCTCCAAATTATCTGGATTTACAGCAGAACAGCAACACTTACACAAATTACTATCTCTGTGTCTCATAAGATCCAAAGGGCTCTGTTAAATGAAGACCCATCAAGGTGTATAATCTTCCCATTTATTTTTCATCAGACTTTTTGTCTGAGTGATGGTTTAATTTAGCAGGACTAGTGATAACAACTTTTTTTGTACTGACAACTTTTTGTGTGTGCAGAATTTGATTCTATTTTTTTAAATAATCCTGTAACTTCCTGGCGTTCTGTTGTAGATTTTGAAGTCTGCCACGTGCTGTAGGAAAGTTAGTGTTCATTTTGTGGCCTTGAGTGCAACTTAACCCTGGAAAATTTGACTTTGATTTGGGTATTAAGCCTTGCATTCTATAGTGTAGCTCATCATTTGTGTTGCAATACTCGTGTGATTTGAAGCTGTGCTTGTTTAGTTCACAAGTAAAGGTAGGGATTCAGTGTGAAAAATCCTATGAATATAGCAAGGTAGATGGACCCTGCCAGTCACCAGACACAGAAGATGGTAGAAAAGAGTGAGTCTGAGCAAAAACCAGTTCATGTTGTTCTGAGTTTGTCTAAGAGTTTGATGCAGCTCTTCTAGACATAAGCAGGCACAGTTTTATTTGTGTTATTTTTTCATAGAAACACATGAAAGGTTTGGTTGGTGAAAACCTTTAAGATAATCAAGTCTAAGCATTAACCCAGGGCTGCCAAGTCCACCACTGAAGCATTTCCCTCAGCACCACATCTACAGCCACGAGGATGGATCCTGGCCAGATTGGCAAGGTACAAAGCAGTGGATGCCAATATTTTCAAGAGTAGGACTGAGACCCAAGGTTATGAAATAAACCACAAACATACACCCAAGTTGAAAGAGGGAAAATGAGATATTTTGCTTACCCTAGGCCCTGTCAGGCATTATAGCAGTTTGTAGATGATGCTGAAAGCAAAGACAAGAAATATTAATACTTTAAATTGGTTATGTACGTTTTCATGCTCTTTTTATTCTTTTAATTTTTATTTCTCTGTAGACCTGTAAGTCAAGGAGAGGCACTCCACTTTTCTTATTGAAGAATGGAGACATTCCAGACCCACCTGGATCTGTTCCTGGGTGACTTGGTCTAGGTGATGCTGCTCTGGCAGGGGGGTTGCACTAGATGATCTTCTAGCTCCCTTCCAAGCCCTGACACTGTGATTGTGTGAAGTGCTATCTTGTATTAGGGCAGATTTGTAGATAAATATTCAAACCCTTCATCTGCTCCCTAGTGCTGTTTGTTACACTTGTGGCAGTTTATCTTGAATATCTGACTTTTAGACACGCGTGTATTGGGAGCCTTGAATAGGGCTGCCCAGTCCACACTGAAAATTGCAGAGAAAGGAAATATCATCCTGGGGATTCAAACCTGTTAAGTGTCCCTGAAAAGATGAAAAGCCTGGTTCAGATTTAATCCAAATGTATATTGGATTGGCTCGGGGTAGGGACAGATCTCTTGTCACAGTTGTAGTGAGGACGAGCTGAGATTGCTGCTGGATGCTGCAGACAGGTGTTGCAGAAAGCCAGGCTGCTTTTGCACATTAGCACATACCAATTAACACTCAGATGTGGCAGCACTTCCCATCCTCTCAGAGCTTCCTGGTTTCTAAGCCATCCCTGCAAAATTCAGTTATGCAAGCAAGACTTGCTCTGCTCTGCCTTTTTAGAGGCAGAGAATTGGAGGAAGCTGCAGGAGATGACTACATAGAAGAAGACATTCTGCAGGCTGAATTAAAATGCAAGCAGGGTGGCCCCTGATGAGGGAAAATGTTTGTACAGAACAGGGATTCAGCTGCAATTTAAGACACCTCTCCAACAATTATTATTTTATTTTTTTTTTAATGTGACTTTCTCACCTCCTGAGGAAAATAGGTAACAAAACTTGTGAGATGTATTTTACCCCTTGCCTTCACAATACAATTCTGTGAGCAAAGCTTTTGCAATCTGTGGTCTTCCTAGTAGGTAGGTGTTTGTGTGTGTCCTTACACTGCCAGTCCCTGTCCCCTGCAGTGCTCCATTGCTGCCAGGGCAGCAGTTGGTGATGCTGAGCAGAGCTATTGTGGCAGGACCCCTGGGTGTGTAACTCCAGCGTGGAATCTCCTCTGCTGAGTCTGCCAAACAGGTAGAAATTTTTAAAGCTATATTAACACATCTTCCCAAGATCTCTGAAGGCATTTGTAAAGGATGTGTGGGTTTATATCTGTGACAAAGAGGGATTCCAGTGGTTTTATCTTCCAAGTTGTCTTGCAGACACATTTGCTGATGACCTAGTACCAAACAGTGGCATTTGCAGCTATGCTGTCCCCTTCATGCAGAGCAGAACTTCAAGCACCAGAACTGAAGATAGGTTTTTAAGATACCTGGAAGTTTACTTAACAGCTGAGGGGTGACAAAAATTACAGTTATATAGGGCAGAGATAAAAGTGCAGCTTCTAACTTCAAAGGTGGTTTTTATTCTTAGAGGGGTGTGGGAGATCCCTGTTCAGGAATAAGAAATAAATTGGTTTTAGGAGAAGTTATGGTTTACAGAGGTCAGGGGCTCTCATGCTGCTGCTAATGTGGCATCACATTTTGTGCCAAGCAGAGACACAAATAGATGTTTCTGTTTCTGAATATAATATGAGCTCTTGCACACAGAAAGAAGGCTCATGTCATTAGGCATCAGAAAGCTTCAAAACCATTAATTCCTGAATTTGTTTATTTAGAAAATAACTCGGTGTCCCCCATATTGCATCACCAGTCTGAACAAGCAGAACTCCTTTAGCTTGAGCTTCCTGAACAGTTATTAACCACCACCACAACAAAATTGCTAAGTAGAGAAGCATGCCAGATAAGATTATTCCAGCATGTTTATAGTGTCACCTTAGAATATGAAATGTAATTTTGTCTTCTGCCTCACCAACAGACGTGGGAAATGTTCCTCCTGCACAAGGAAGGAAAAGCACTGAGAGCTGAGTGTGAGCCAGAGCACACAAGTGGGTTCTTAAAGATTCTAATCAATCCTTGTCACTGCTTCTCCTGTGCCACCACATGCTAATAAGAGCTGCTGCATCTCTTTTGTCATGCCAGCTCAGTGCACTTAGACATTCCCATGCATCATCCCTTCCTCAAATAGGAGTAAACAAAAGTACATCTCAGATAACAGCACTGGAAATGTGGGTAAGAATTCTTCACCTCCCATGTGGATTTTTTTTTTTTTACTGGATGTCACAGTGTCACTTTGCTGACATTGAAATGTACTCCAGTGTTTCATCACACAGGGTTCAGAGCTTGCTTTTGCACTTTGCTGTTTTCATGTGAGCCTGTCTCCTAATCGTTCAGATCACACCTTCCCACCGTGCCTGTCTGTGGCATCTCTGAAAATCTTCTCTCTTTCCTAAATGTGCAGAGTTTTTGGAAGTTAGAGACCCCACGTGAAACAGAAAAAATGAAATCATTTCTTTAATAAATTATTAAGTGTAAAAGCATGAAGGAATTATAGTGTCTTTAAGCAATCTATGTTATATTCCATAAGAAACCCACCAGATCCAGAAAAATATGTACAAATGTTAGAACATTTCACGAGCAGAGAGGTATGGAAACATCATCAGAAAAAATTTGTTAACTTTTTTGAAAAGGTAGTCCTGTTACCAACCCCCTGAAATAATCTCATCCATGCTTATCATAAATATTCAGGTCTGCATTAAGAAAAATCCCTGCTGCATGGCCATCAAACTCACCCTTCCAGTTGCACGCTGGGCTCCAGTGACTGCCTCAGCCTGGGAAGTGGCAGTGAGCTCACTCCACTCTGGAGAATTCATCTCCTCAGGCTGCCCTGCTCCTGCCTAGCAGCGCACACATCCATGCTGCCGCCAGACAGACCTGCTCGAATCTCAGCAATTTTGCACTTGTCTCACCCTCTAGTGGCTTTTCTGGGAAGCAAGATGTGAACCATGGTTCAGTTTGAGTTGGTGCTTCAATTCTGGGATGCTGGGCCTTGTATTTTCAGCTGACAGCTACGGTGCTTGCAAATGGCACTGGAGTGATTAACTCATTTCAGCCTGCCTAAGATTCAGATGCTGTGCACTGCTCTGAAGGTCTTGATTCCAGGGGGTGTCAGGTAGAACAGGCTTTTCCAGTGCTTTTCAGTACTCAGATAAGCTGCTCACAACACTGTGTATGGCAGTTTGAAAACACAGTGGTTTGATATTATTCATATCTAACACAAAATCACTTTGTGTCTAAGTCCTGTGCTGAAATCAGGCCATGAATTATCTCCTCTGAGAAGCTTAGAACTTAACTATGTAGGTGACAGTGGCAGTGTGAAGCAGTGCACTTAGTTTGTTAGATGTTTGCATAGCTGCTTTATTTGAGCTCTGTCACTTCATGCTGATAGAAAAATGGTCTCCCTAAAAGCTTTTGAGGTCCTATTTATTGTGTAAGATCAAGCTGGACATCTGAACAGTGATGCCAGAACAAATGAATTAATGAAAGTGTGTGTGTGTGTGTAGACAGGGTATTGACTCTTCACTGCTTCAGACTCTTTGTGGCATTCAAAATGATATCCAGGAGGTTTTTGTACTTCCAGTGGATGGAGATGCTGCATTTATTACCTGATCATAGGTGAAAATCAAGTTGTTGATGGGGAAGTATGGATCTGTTTTATGCTGGTCGTTGGCTTTGTCAGAAACACAGGCTGTGTGCCAACTTTGATGAACATACATTGCTCATGGTACCAGCAAAATTGAGGTTAGGATAGTACCAGTAATTATTTTTTTAATATATTATTTGTTTTTTCTTTGTTCCACTATTGCATCTGCAGTATTTATTTAGGTAGTGTTTTTTTCAGGGTATCGGGAGTGAGTAAAATACACAAATTTTATGAGTTAAACCTCAAGAACAAGAAATTGTTGAGATTTTGACAGCAAATCCTTAATTATGAATGGCATGCTACTGCATTTCAGCCTGTTGACATTCCTGCAATACTACTTTCCCCACAGCACTGATGTTCCTTCTCTGTTTCCATCACTAATTTTGGTCAGCCTAGGACATGTGTTTTGTTTATTGCTCTCCACCTTTAATAGTACAGGTATTTAGGAAAGTAAGCATCCAGAACTCCAAGTCCAGAGACAAAACGTGGCAAGGTAAAGTTGGACACTCTTTCCAAATAAAAATCATTGTGTTTCCAGCTTCTAGGGTCTTTCTTCAACTCTCCATCTCCTCACAGATAATGGTGGGATGGTCTTTTGCACTAATTAGTGAACAAGTGTTTCACTTTCTGCAGGAACTGTTCATGAAAACCAGGTTTTTTTCTACTTTTGTTGGGAATTACTGTAAGGAAGAAGTGGAGAAACTCATTAAAATGAGCAACTACCTGTAGCAATATAAAGCATAGGCAAGAGTTGTGTATTGCAGAAGGCAATAATGTTTGGAATATTAACATTTGGCATTCAATGCTTCTGTGTTCACTGCATCAGAGCTCTGAGCCTTACCTGGGGGAGTGTGGGAGGAGCCTTTCTTCAGAGGGCTAAAGTGTGTGAATTAGCTAGTTTGGAATTATTTGCCTTTTTTTTTTTTTTGTTCAATTTATATAGACATCTCTCTTCTGAAAGGATTTTGAACAGAACTAGCAGAAATTAGGTTGTGAAATGAGCTGCCATGTGTTCTCTTACTGCAGCTCATGTAGCTGTAAATGAGATGTGAATTTTCCAAAGCAGTAAGTGATGCTAGAAGAGAAGTAGGGGAGGAAGTGTCTTCATCTGAGAGGATTGCTGTTTAGAATAGAGCAACTGGGTTCTGCCTCTGGCAGGAGATGAGGACTGTGAGTGCCCTAAAAGTGAGTTCTGTGTAGAGGGGGTTTTGTTTGTTGATGTTTTAATAGTGTCTGTGTGTTAACTAGAGCTTCCCTGGATGATTCAGGTGCTTTCTCAAGCTCTGATGAGATACTGTGTCTATTTGCAGCACAGATTCAAATGCAGTACAAATAGAGTCATTATTCTGTCTCTGAAAAACCTGATTAATCTTCCTGTCTACACACAGCAAAAGAACTGTTCCAGCTCAGCTTCATGCTACAGCAGAAGATACAGACCATATTTGGGCACAGGGAAGCCTCCATTATGGAGAATATTTTCCATATTTCCCAATAAGGAAAATATAAGTTGGTGGAAGTGCTGGATGATAGATTTTGGGTGGAAGTTATTTACAGGTAGAATTCATTGGAAATGCTGTCTTTTAAAAGGTGGCTTTTGAATGAAGGTGTTGCCTGATTCCCTACCTAGGAAAGATCAGCCTGTGGGAGCTGGATGAATTAAGAGCTGGGCTTGTCAATAATGCTCCTTGAACTTGATTCATCATCATTTATTCTCCTCTATTTTCCTCCCCCAGTCCCTGTTCGTGCTGTGCTGGCTAGCCTGCAACCTTTCTCTTGCTTGCTTTTGTCCTCCCCTTCCAACCTCCCAGAGCTCTCTGCCTGCCTGGGACTTGGCAGTGCTGCAGCCCTTTGCTAATGGCTATGGTACTTGAGGTAGAAAGGAAAAGTAAACTCAGCCTTCTTAAGAGACTACCACATGAATATATTAATGTATGGCTTGAAAGGTACCTCCAGTCCTGTCTTGTGCCATTTCTAGGGCTGCCATTAGATCTTGGGTGATTTCTCAGGATATCACACATCAGTTTGCAGCAGCCAGAGGATGCTCTGTGTAAGCAACAAGAGAGGGTATCTCGTGGCGACACAAGCGATGCCCATGCTGTGATACCACCTCTTACCTGAGGAGTGCACAGCCACGATGGGCTTGTGAGAGGCTTGCAGAGGAAGTTTTTTTCAGGCACGTAACAATATGCAAATATCTGAGGATCAAAGGTATGTCAAAGAAAAGTGGCACTGAGTAGAGTAAGTCAGCTCAGCCAGCAGCCTCACGACATGACAGACCCACAGGCAACTTCAGAGCTGTCAGCCTCGCTGCCTGTGGAGCCCACCAAGGGGCCAGATGCTGCTGCTGGATGAATATTTTCAGCAGCTCAGCATCTGGTGTCCGTGATGGCCTGTGTGTCACTGGGAGTGGCAGCTTTCACCCTGCTGCTGGGGACGGACACAAAGGAGCAGAGATTTGCTGAGGTTAAGGGTAATTAAAAAGAAATCGTGGTGGTTATCTTGAAGCCAAGTTCTACCTGGCAGTTATTAGAGAGCAAAACCACCTCAGCAAATAAAGCCAAGGCTTTGCTTTATTTAAAAGCATCATTGAAATTCTGCAGCCTTGCTGTTTATTTCCAGAGACTGTCAGAGCTGCAGTGAGCACACGTGGGAAGCACATCCATATACATGTTTACACATCTATAAAACTCACCTCAAACAGGGAGTGACCTGCACAAAATCCATTTGTTCAGCCCTGCATCATATTCAATCTGGGCACAAAATTCATCGTGGCTACCCTGAGGACTTGGGATAACAGAACTAATGAAAAAACACCTCTCAGAGGGAGAGATTCCCAGCACATGGCAGGGCAAGGCTACCTCTGAGTACTCAGGTAGTGTTATGTTCTGTTGCTTTTATGGCTAGAAGGACAGTTATGGCTGAGGACAGCTCAGTTAATTGGCAAAAAATCACTAGAAATACTAGATATCTCTTTTTTTCCTTTTTTTTTTTCTTATAAATTTCTTATTATTTCTTATAATTAGGAAAATAATGATCAAGTCTTATTTCTATGAGATGTTAAAGACTTCAGGTGTCATCTTGACTGGCTTGCCTGAAACCGAAGACACACTTTGCAGGGGAAACATTTTCAAACTTACTTTTGTTGGTTGTGGAGGTAAAAAAAAAACCCAAACAAAACCAAAAGCAGGTTGCTGAGGGGAGCTCTCTTCATCTCTTTTTTGTTTGAACACAATACATCAGGTGCTAGAATGAACCAAGCCAGGGTCTGGTCTTAGCTGTTGCCATCCATGTTCTGGTGCAGCTTCCTCAGAAGTCCCTGTGATCCAGAGGCAGGGAACAGCCCACGTGGAGGCTGTTTCCTCAAACATAACACTTATTTTTCAATTTGATTTGACTTATTCATTTTTATTTTTTAAAAAAATTCTGCCAAATCTGGCTTGTTTGTTGTTGGTTGTTTTTTTTCCTATGAAAATGAGGATCATTTTTGTTGATTCCTGAATGAATGGTCTGAGAAGCACTTCACAAACTTTCCACATGTATTCAAAAACTACTTGGGATGCACAAAACCAGAATGATTGTAAAAGTATTGAAATGCAGGCCAGGTGTTGGCTGAGCCATACACTCCCCTCTAACCCAGGGAGGGGTTTTTAGCCATTTTCATACCCATTCGTTTTTACAACTTTACTAATAACAGCTTAAACCTACCTGAGTTTTACTGATGAGGGATTGACTAGTGAAAGAAAAACCCATCAAGGACACACTAAAACTTATGTTAATCAGATGGAGGTAGTGCATTGATGCAGTTACATTTATTTGCAGAATAATAATAATAATAATAATAAATAATAATAATATCAATAATACCAATAATACCAATAATAATACCAATA
>WYEA01011728.1:35074-49006 GCA_033558465.1 Alcedo atthis | reverse complement strand
GTTACATCACATCAGTCTTTGTCCTCTGGGACATTAATTTCACTTAGTCCCACCGAATTAACAAAGTTCATCTAGTGCCACCTGCCCAAAAGGTCTGTCACTGTTTCTTTCTCATCCTACTCTGCACTTACTGATTATTATTGCCAGTTTTAAATGAGCATGTTGAATTATGATATCCTGTGTTATGACAATCAAATCAAAGAAATGCTTAAAATGTCTTATTTTAAGATGTAATGCATGATCCATCCTTAATTTGCAGCATTTGAGTGAGATTAGAGAAACAGATGCAGATATTTATGTTTTTTTTTATATTTTAGGCTTTTTATAAATAGAAACCCAAGTTTTGCATGTTCTGAGGTGAATGATAAAGCCTTTGTTAACTACTTTAAGATTTTCACCTGAGAAAAAAATGGAGAAAAATAACCTTGACCAATCAAATACTCATATAAAACCCACTGTCTGACAGACACCTTTGTGGTCCGTGCAGTAATTACACATTGAAATGATGACCTTTGGAATGAGAACTCCCTTGGAGCTCTATCATGGAAAGATGTAATTGGGCCATAAAATCCTTCTAAAAAATGGTGAAAGAAATTTAACTGAATGAGTCTGGTGGGTAACGTAGAAACTGGAATATCTCAGTATAATAGATATTTAATATATATAATATAACTTTGCTGAGTTTGTACCAAAATTTCTAACAACTTGAAATTTTCTAACAAGTAGAGGGGACAGAATGACCAGCACTACCCAAACCTATGATGCCCACCATAGGAAAATATCAAATTATCTGTTTTTTTAATGGTAGCAACCCATAGTCAGAACTCAATACCATTTTTGGCTGAATATGGTAAACTGAGGCACTCAATCACAAGCCCTTTACAGTAATCATGAGCTTTAGAATTGCCCTTCAAAGCATTAAAAAGAGCACATTGCTAATTTTGTCCATTTCCTCCTTTCATCCTGAGTCTTTGTGGATTCCAAACATCTTGTAGTCTCTTCTGGAAACTTTGAGAAACCATTCAAAGTCATTTTAATCCTCCAATTCGTTTTTTGTTGGGTTTTTTTTTTGTTATGTTGTTTGGTTTTGGGTTGGTTTATTTTTTTTTTTATTTTCCAGATACTACCTGAATAAATATAAATTTAAAATACATTTTAAAAATATAATAAATTTCTAGAAATGTCAACAGCAAGTTCAGGCTGCCATTTGCTCCTGAGAGGTGTTTGCTTGTAGTTGCTGTGTATTCAGCATGGTTTCTGCTGCCTGCCAAGTGGATGCTGGTGCAGTCCTCACTGTAGGAATACACTGTTGAAATCATTATAAACAACACTTTCACAAAAAAAATATTTTTAGAACAGCAACTGTCCTTTTCAATGTAAACACGGGTTGGTTTTTTTTTCTTCCATAGTGGCAAGTTTAATGTGAGCAAGCAGTATACCATTTGATTTTTTTGTAGGTGGTACCTTCAAATTGCATAGAAAAGATTTCCCTTTCCCCAAGTATGCCTCATTATTTTTAAGTTTAAAAAGATGTTGATTCATATGAATGATAGTAGATTTTTAAACATAAGACTGAGTTTCATATTTATTTTTTTTTTTGTTTGCTGTTCTTCCACTGTATTGTGTAGCTGGAGAACTACTCCTATTTACTTGCTTTCAAGCCATGGAAATTCAATTTTCCCAGGCAGTATTTAGGTAATGTTATTTGAAAGAATGCTTTGTATGTTGGATGTCAGAGGTAATTATTATTGTACTGCCAGGGTTCAGAAGGTAGTGCTTAGGGTCTTGAACTTGTTCTGTCAATCCAGCAAGGTTCTTAGGCACACACTTAACTGTGAATACGTGAAGAAGCCCCAGAACTGCATGGAATAGAAATAAATTTATAAACAAACCTGACATGTAATTCCCTCAACATATGTATAGAGCAGAAGTCTATTACTTCTGAAGCAAATGCAGTTGGTGTGTGCTGAGGATAAAGAGGGAGAAAATAGACCTCTGAAAATGAAGGGAAATGTGTAAAAAGAAATGTCTGTGGTAGTATGAGAATGTTAGTTACACTATTACAGCCATTTTTATGTTGCTGGGGGGTTTTTCTTATCATCCTCTCATCTTAACCTCTCAAACCAGGAATATTCTGAAATCCCAGCAGTGTGTGGATGTATTCTACCCTCTGTCTGAATATCACCTCAGTGTTCTTCACTTACCTACAAATGCTACCATTGTCAAAATGTTTTTCACTTTGAGCTTTCAAACATAAAGCATCAATCTGGATAACCAAGCATGTTGGTTGTTTTTTTTAACAATATCTGGGAATTCCATTTTTCAGTAATCTTTCAATTTATATTATTATTCTATTATATTATTTATATATTATTATATTATTAATATTTATATATTTTCATAATGCTTTCAGGATATTGTCTTTTGTATTCAATCTGTGATACCTGGCTATTTTCTGTTATTAAAGTTCACTCAAGAGAATGCAAGTTGAAAAGTTCCATCTGACACAGAGAAATTAATGCATTGTTGTGCCAGCTATTTCTAAATAAGAAAAGACTAAGAAAATAAAGTGTCACTTGTGTGCATATTTGTGATGCAATAAAATCTTACTATTTAGAGCTCTAAATGAGCTGCTAATAGATGGAGACCTCTTCCTGAATGAAAGGGATGGCAAATGATTGAAATGCCATTTCAAAAGGCCATTAATGGACTTCTAAAGTTCCTTGGAATCAAGTTAAATACAAATAATAGAAATAATACTAAGGAAATTGGAACTAATGCATCTTGGATAAGAGCTTTTTTACACTTTATCTAGAGTATTTCAGTGGCATAATGGGAATTAGTCATTCAGTGTTTGTCTTTCAGTAGAAACTAAAACTAAAAAAAAAAATAATTATTTTTTTAAGATGTCTAAACATGAAACAGAGAGAGTAAAGTTGCCTAATATCATAGAAAATACCTGAATATGTTTCAGATACGTGGCCTGGAAGCCTGACTACATTTTTGTGCTGTTGCTTACTAATCATTATTCGTCACCTGTTCAATGTGAAGACAACTAAGTGCTAAGTGTGGGGCAAGGGCTTGAATACCTGTGCATTTCACTTAATATCTCTATGTTCAAGGTACAGATGTGCAGTTAGATGTAAGGAAGCAATGAGAACACTTGCAAGACATGCATTATGCTCTGAAAAAACTAATGCATGACCTCAACAGAGCCTTTTTGCAGTGTCTTTGTGGATGCTGCAACGATCTCAACTAAAGAAAGTGCCCTTTGTGTGCAAGAGCACACAGATTTGCTATTGAGGTAGAAATTCTGTTTATAGGAAGGTTTTAGGTATGCTGTTCACTAATTCTTTTACTGTCTAAAAATGTATTTTTAACATCCTTGTTTTTTCCTGCCAATCACATCATCAGTTAGTCCCTGTTTCTCCCCTTGTGGGGCTAAGCTGGCTTCCTCATTTCTGCAGTTCATCAATACAAAACTGATTTGAAGCTGAGCTGTATAATAATAAGGCTTTCAGCAGCCAGCCTTGACACTTGCCTTATAATTAAGGCCTTGATGGTTGTGTTGATGGCAAATGAAAGAAAATGGCTTTGTTCTCAATTCCAGAGGCTTGATTGCTGGTTCTCGTTCTCACCTGAATTCGACCCATTCTGCATTGTGCACATGATTGCTGGAGTGTGAGTAATTGCAGCACTGGCAGATGACATTTTCATGAAGCACACTCTGCACTGCTCCAGAGGGAATTTGCAGAATGTAGAGCTGGAGAAGCTCATCAAACATGGATTTAGGAAATGCCTATGTGAAAAGTGGGAGCCCACAACCAAATATCAGAGCTTTTCTTTTGACATTTGCTTTTACATAAAGGACTCCTGTCTGCAACCTGTCTTACCTGATGGTAGCAGCCAAATTCCTGACCACTTTTTGTGATTAAGTACACTTATTGAACTTCATTAAAGGAATTTTTTTTTTGGGGGGGGGCATGTTTTCATGGAGTTTTTTGTTTGCTTGAAGAGGAGTCTTGGGAAAGGAGGTGGAAAATTGTTTTCTCATTTCTTTTCACAGGTTTACATTTCCCTAACCTTTCAACTATTTAAAAATAGTCATCTTTTTCATGATACTTACTGGTAAAAATGAATGCTTGGTTTTCATTTAAATCCTCTTATTTTCTCATCTTTTTTTTTTTTTGCATTAGCAGCATATTTTGTGTATTTCAAATGAAAATGAATGTACATTTAAAGAAGTCACAAAGACTTCTACAATGGAAATATACTTCAGCAATTATAAATCAGATCTTTAGAAATAAAACATGAATGACTTTTATGTTGAAAAGTTCACAGATTTCAGCAAAGGGTGTTTTCTTTATTGCAAATAAGAATTTTATACTGGAATTGCATTATGGGTGCATAAGCTTTCCTTCCTTCTGCCTAATGCAATAGCACTTGGATGATTACCTGTAGATTGTTGCTGTGCTTCTAACTTTCCCAGCACCTCAACCAACAGAAACACCTATGGAATCCTGCTGACCTTTCAGTTTAGGATGTCAATGACTTTGCACATGAAGGTTCACAGCTGCTGTGACTCATGTTTTTACACTGCAGTCTGTCTCACAAGCCAAAATATCTGCATTTAATTTTTTAATATTTCTTGAAGCTTCTCAATCATGGCAATTAGAGAGCCTTTCTTTCTTGCATTTGTTATTACTGAAAGTCCTGAGCAATTAAATGATTGAAGGTTTGTTTGCTGTTTGTTTGTTGTTTTTTTAAATTAGGCTTATTGATTAACTCCTAGGAAAAGTTAGGTGAGAAGTCCTTTGAGTTTCTGCAATAAATGTTTGATTCAGAGTAGTGCTGATGATTTAAAATACGCAGAAAAAAACCCTGCTAATAAATCTAAGCTGCTGATGTTAAATTGGCTGTTGTTTCAGGGCCTAACTAATCCTCATTTCAGTAATAGAGCTCTGTATCCATACTAATAAATGGCAGCAGGAGGGGATTCCATCTAAACTGCTGACAGTTGTTTGAATTTATCCTGGAGTCCTCACAAGAAGAAACTTTGGAAGTGTCTTACCTGTATTTGTGGATCTGTCATTTGCACAAGTAGGACTTGAATGGGAACAAAAAGGAACCTGTTGTGAATACATCTTGGCTTTACTCAGACATAGTAAATCTCTTAATATAATTCCAAAACCTGCCTTAAATTTTATCTTACTCTTAATCTTGGGTGTTTCTTAATCTTATTGTTTCTTCAATACGTTCAGGCTCAGATGCTCCCAAGTTCTTAGGCAATAATTTTGGAGAGGAAAAAAAACTATTTTGCAGATATTTCACCAAATAGTAAACTATGAGGAAAGAAATGAAAGCAGCATCCACTGGACTAGAGCAGTGAAATGTGGCAGTGAATCCAAGCTGTTGAAAATTGCTGAGGTGAAGATTTGAAGCTGCCTGATTCCATTACTAAATTGTGGTGATGGTGGGAGACATACCCAGCATGGGGATCAAATATTGCATTACAGACAGGCTGGTTATGGATAGTTTTAGCATCTAACACAGCAGCTGTAATGCTGAGAACAACCTTAAAGCTTTACCATAAGTTGAAATATTGCAAGTAATGAAAAATGTTCGACTGAGATTCCTATGACCTTCCTGCCACTACCTCTGCTACTGATGTGAAAGCTTCAACTCACTTTAATAATTCTTCTTTTAGCCTATTTATAACCTTCAACTCTCATACCCCATCCTCATTAGCTTTCTCAACAAGAGTGTTAATAAGATGGTTAATTTTCTGTAACACCCATTCATGCTTGTTTTCTGTCATCCTTTCCTCAAACTTCTCCCCTTTGGCTCAGTGACACAACACTAAGGTATCATGTTCTCCTTCCTCACCTCTTCCTCTCACTCGTGTTCCTTCTTTGCTTTGTGTCTTTTGACAAAGCAACATCTTGCTAGCAGTGCTCCTTAATTTTTATGTGTCTTTTCTATTCCATTCTATACGATTTTTCCTTCTACTATTCAGGGGAAAGAAAATGCCCATATTCACACTGGACATGAGAGAACTTTTTGGCATATGGTGGGGAGCTGACTGTGAATCACCCACCACTTGGGCTGTTGCATGAGACCATAAACTATTTCAAATGTTGGGGTTTTTTTCTCCCTCTTTTTTCTGTCTTGAACAATTTTACAGTCAAGGGAAGAGTGTATCTGGCTCTGCTTTTCCCATGCCCTTTGAAAAGGCCATTGCATTCTCTGGTACCACACAGCATGTTGCATTATCTCCTCCTGTATTATGATTTTCCAGCCAGTACCATCAGTCATCAGCAATTACTTGTTTCCACTGAAAATCACAGAATTTTATCTAAGCAGATAGGTGGATAAAAGATAAAGGTTGTTAACTGACTATCTTTTATCTACACATCTTTTCTCATTAGGCTTTTAAGAAGTGTGTGATTTCTTTTTTTAAGCATGGAACAGGTAATTCATAGGACTTTTTAAGTCACCATCCAAATAAGACACAGGATGATGATCCAATGTACAAATTTAATGTGCTTCATGGACCAGGCTTTACAGCTCTTTTGGTTGTACTGAGAAAGCAACTTTTATGCTTGGTCACGTTATATCTTATGTTACATTACATTATTTTATAGGATGCTGGGTGCTGCACTTGAATTTTGTTTAAAAGATGTCAAATAACTACAGTCAAGGATTAAAGAAGAGAGAATAAAAATTTAACTCATGACAACAGATGGCAAAACTGGGCCTTAGTCCACAGAGGAGTCAGGAAGTGCTTGGCACTTTCACCTGTAGTCATCAGGTAGTTCTGACCTTGGTGCCCTGCCCAAAAAGTGGCATTGTAGGCACATCAGTAACACAAGAGGCTTTGCCACATTCCCTTATAATAATTTTTTCTCCAGTGGTTGTCACTGTAGAAGGCTAAAACCAACTCTTGTTGTATTGATAGTCTGCAGTGTATTGCTCTGTAATTTATTGGTCTATAATCTATTGTCTGGGTGACCCTGCTCTGGCAGGGGGGTTGGACTAGATCCCTTTCCAGGTCTCTTCCACCCCCTGACATTCTGTGAGTCTGGTATTTATTTTACACTACTTTTCTGGTTCATTGTATTTCTTAAGATGATAACTTAAGGTTTCTTTTCTAGCCCTGGTTGGCTACAGAGAACAGCAGGACAGATCCAGAAAGGCAAATCAGTTCTCTGTCCTACACTTAGGTGAGGTGCTTTGACTGTTCTCTGGGTGCCACTACATTGAGGAGGTGAATCTGAACCCAGAAATCTAACTGCTGCCTTTTGAAATGCCTCCAAATCGACAGCTTTTAACCTGACAGCCTCTCTGAGATCATTTGTTTTGTAGTAACATTTTAAGATGTAAAATAAAGCACAACATTCTGACTCAGCCAGTCTTGTTGGGGTGCCATCCTCCTACTTAAGGCACTTTTCAGATTCCATTATCCTCCTGGCACTGGACACGTTACTCACTTTGGAAGAGCCACAAGTAATGCTGCAAAGCCTTCCCTTGTGTTTTCAGCAGCTCTCATTGCCTTCAGCAATCAGGACAACCCACTGGTTTTTTTCACTGAGCTGTTAGTATTTTGTTGCCCACTTCCTCCAGTGTGCCTCAGACTAAGGCAATATCTGTTTATCCCCCACTTGAGGAATGTCTGCAGCCTTCCCAAAAAATCCCTACGGTGTTACTTGTGTATTTTCCTCATTAATTTTAAGTCATTGTGTGGCAGAAACTGATTCTTTGAACCATTCATCCTACCTAAGGTCCACCTGACATCAGGAAACATGGCATCCAGTATTAACAAGGATGCTTGTGGACTGTCTCCTTTCAGTGCTGATATTCTGATGTTTTCCAAGAGCACCAAATATCAACTTTGGATTTCTTCTTCCTCTGATGAAGGGCATTCACTCTGCTATATTTTCATCTTTCTGGCCACTTTTTCTTAATCATTCTTTTTTTTAATTTATAGATAATAGTGTTTATCTCAGAGCACGATTGGCACTAAGACTGTCTATTGGTGGATTTACATGAGTTAATGTAAAATCTCACAAATAATTACTTTTTGGGTTTTTATATGTTGTTTGTGGAAGAAGGTAATACACCAAATATGTAATGATAGGGAAGACATATTTTCATCTTCTTTTTCCCAGGTGGATTCATAATTTATGATTGAAAAAAAAAATAGTTATTCAATTGTTATTTTTTCAAATTCAAATTGTTATTTTTAACTTACTTGTTGTCTTTATATTTCTTGACTTTTGACTTCTAAAGGTTGGACTTGTGATATTGCTTCTGAAGACAGAAGTCTGTCAGCAGAAGCAGGGCTGGGTCCACTCTATTTATCCTTTATTGTGTATAATCAGAAGCATGACTTTAGTGTCTTTAAATTTATTTATTCAATTTATTATTACATAAATTTATCTAAATTTATTTAATTTATATAAACAGTTTTCTGCTAAAATCTGTCTATAATAACAAATACCTTGGAAATACTAATATTAAATCAATCATTTAAATAATACTTTTAAAACTATCCACTTTTTGGGATATAGTTGTACTCATTTCATCTTTCCCTGAAAAAAAAGAAAACCAAACCACTAAAGCAAATTAAACTGTGGCAAGAAACAACTCAAGTGGCCCCTACTGTTGAAATATTCAGACTAAAGGAAATTCACAGCCTTACAGGCAGACTGTTTAGAGGTGAATAAGGCAGAGCTGGATGTCTCCTTGTGTTTTTATTTTACTGTTTCAGTTTTCCTTCTGTGCCTTCAGGGATAATAAAATCTGGGAGCTTTTTATTACTTTTGTGGGAATTGCTGGTTCTCAGCATCAGCCAGAATTGAACCTTTTTGTGGCAATTTTCTTGCCTCCTACTGAAATACTTACTGCTCCTAAGGAGAAAGTCTCCATTCCAGGTGGCTTTGCCATGCTCAGACTGAGTGTGTCACTTAAGGCATCTCAGAGGTCATGGCATTTAATTTGCCCTTCAAGCATTTTTTCATAGGTGCTAAGCAGTAAGGAGAGACCCCACATTAGCCTCTTACAAGAACAAGAATTAAAAAAACCCAACAACCTGAACTAAAACCCAAGAATTTTGGACTCTTTTGAAGAGTTGATGTGTGATTGTGGTTATCCCAGTTGCACTGTCTAGTGAGAAATTGATATTGAAACCTGAGCCTGGAATTATAAAATAATGTTAGGAAAAGATGATTCTTTTATTAAAAGGCTCTGTTCCTATGTAGAATTTCAGGAAATTTGACTTGCATTCAGACAGGAGTTTGGAGATTAATGAGCCTTCTCTTTCTTTCTGTAAAATTGTAAAAAGCTACCAGAATACTGCTTGGTGCATTTCCATGCAAACAGTTTGTTTAATAGAAAAATAATTTTCTTTCTTATTTTCTAATAATGTAGAATATATCCTTGCTGGAAAAGCAGCATATAAGAAATTGAGTACAGTGTCTTTTAGAGGATTTATGGTAATGCTGCTGAATTTAGTTCAGCATAAACAGCATGGTGAGCCCCTCAGGGTCTCTTCATTTTCCTGACACACTCCACTGCTGCCCCATTAACACTTTGTCTGTTATTGCCATCTACTCAGTTTAATGAGTAGCTTTGAATTTGAAGTTCTACACAAGAAACAATAGCTAAAATAACTGATGCACCTACTGCAGCTTTCAGCAGAGTATATTATTCCCTTTGTAATTTGTTTTTTTTTTTAAATGAAAAGCACATTTCTGTTCTTCAGCAGTTTAGTTGCATCATGACATCTCCTGTAATTATGGTAGACACTAATCACAAGAAGTGAGTAATGAGTTAAGGTGTGGTGCTGGATCTGTCTGAAGGTAAACAGGTGCTGAATAGCTTCTAGAGGAGGCTTTTCCATACTTCAAAATTCATCCTATTAATACTCTTTAATGTAAAGAAGGAACAGTACTGCTGGAGACTTCATGCTATCAAAGCATAATATTTCTTCTAAGAAATCAAGAAGACTGTAGGACTTAGGGGCTGTTTTCTGATACCTGTATGAATCCAACCAGCTGCTGTAAAGGGTCAGTTTGTGTCTCATTAGACTGGATTCCTAAAACTGAATTGATCACATTCCTCTGAATACATGCATAAAACATCTTAAATCATTAAACAATAAGCTGTGTTATAAGACAAGAAGTCAAATTAAAACCTAAGTAATGCTGCACTGGGAGGCATCATAGGGCTTAAGAACAGTTCTAGTTTTGTGTTGTTTATTAACTGATCAGCCAAAGATTGCTCTTAATCGTGTTATTTAACAGCCATGGGAAGTCTTTGGAGAGACAAATGAGAAGTCAGAATAACTGAATAAATTTCTATTCTAGAAAACTGAAGAAATCAGTTGGATATTGAAACTAGGTTTTTTTATGAAATGCATGAATTGAAAGCCTATTTTAAAAAGCTAAAATAACATGTGAGTGATCTCTGTTCCTGGTAAGCTTGCAACCCCTTAGTGAAGTTGGGTTTTGTATTTTTTTTTCTTTTAGAAAATGAATCTGGAAGAAAATTGGTGAATCCAATCCAGTGGACCTACAGGCACTCTGACAGGCTCAGAGAGCAGAGTCTGGACCAAAGAGCAATTACCCACCAAACGATTTCAGGTACAATTGACCTAAATATAGCACTCTCTGGAGATTATTGACAAGAGTTCATTTCCTGCAGTGCTTTTCCCATTTGCTGCTCCTGGTAACCACTGTGATCTTATCTGTCTGGTGCTGCATGACTTCTGGGATGTAGCTAAGATCTGTTGTGCATTATCTTGAAACAGACAATTCATGCTAAAAGAGTCATTTAGAGTGAAATTAGATGATGCATATATTATTCTTGCTGCTGAAGTTACCCAGGAATGAGTGCCTAAATCCTTTTGGAGCTGGATGCACTGGAATTCTTTCTGCTGTCCAATCAGAATGGTAGCACTAGGTAATTGTAAAGAAATAGGAAATTCTATTTCATTAAATATAAGAGGAGAGTTAGCTAAGGATCAGGGTTGTGACTGTATTTGTTTCTGGTTTTGAAGCAGAATCAGGTGTCCTTCCATGTTTCCAGTATCTTGCTATCCAGCTAAAGTAATTTGAATAGTCAGGAATCTTAGTTTTGATTAGTTAGTAATCTTAGTTTCTTCATTAGCTGAAATGAATTCTCTATAGTTTGCTATCCCACTGTTGTTCTGTAAGGATTTTGATGGCATAGCAGGGATGCAGAAACCAAAATATTACCTTATTTTAGTTCAGAGTGTTGCAAACTTACTGTCATGAGGACAAGTTCATGTCAGCTTTTGATGGTGCACATATTCCTCATAGGACCTTTTGAAAAAGCAAATTCCATCAATCAAAATGCCACAAGTTGTTATATTTACAGTTTATAAATTGCTGATGTAAATCTATGTAGTAGAAAGCATCACATAAAATTGTGATGCTTTCTTTTTGTCTCTCTCCAGATTTAAGAGGTTTCAAAAATGAAGCAGTAGGCTCTGCCCCTTTGTCCTGGTTTGGACAGATATGATCTGAAATTTAGCAATGTGAGGACAGAAGGTGTATAAAGAGACAAGAATTTTATTAAATATATATATATATATTTGTATAGAACATAAACAGTGTTTTGAGACAGCAATGTTGAACAGTGAAACAGAACAATCCAAACTGTTGGTCACCCTTCCCTTTTGATGACCAGGAGGGGGGAGCCAGGGAGCCATTAAATCCCAATCCCATATCAAGGGGAATACACATAATTTTATTTATTTTTTTATTATGCTAGAGCTGACAATTTTTGTAGTAAAAAACACTGAGGAAGTGTTTAAGTAATTGGATTAGAAGAGGTAAAAAATATTTTTTCTGGATCTTTGCAGCTTCTTAAGTCTAAATCCCTCCTTTTCTGCTACTCTGGAGTTCTATGAAGAGCTGTCACACAGCTTTATTTTGACCAGTTTCCAGCTTTTAGCTTTGCTGTGTGATCTCAACAGATTCTTTTGTCTTTAGGAAAACTGGGTGGTAAATTTTGGTGGGCAAAAAAAAAGTAATCTTAGCACATCTGCACATTTTGCC
This sequence comes from Alcedo atthis, assembly GCA_033558465.1. NCBI lineage: Eukaryota > Metazoa > Chordata > Aves > Coraciiformes > Alcedinidae > Alcedo > Alcedo atthis. The sequence goes on along the minus strand of WYEA01011728.1, from coordinate 36,923 downwards.
TTTTTTCCACTTCAGATGAATGACTAAGTGTTTCTTAGCTGCTGTATCTAACTGAAGTCTTTCTTCTGAAGCCCAGGAAGACACAGAAGTCTAATTTGAAAAGCCAAGTGGAGTTAAGAGAAAGGCTTCATTGATCAAACAGGGTTTGGATTGGGGTTGAGTTAGGTCAAACTATGCTTTTTATTCAGTAGAAATAAAGCTTTTATTAACAAGCCTACGTATTAAAAAACAGACTTTCATACATTAAGACAAAAGAGGAACAGAATAAAACATTCCTCAGCAAAACATTAATTCATTGCACTGAAGAATGCAATGGATAGGAATATGCTTGATAAAAACCACAGTCATCCAATAAGAAGCTAAAATAACAGAAGGCACATGGTTTTTAGCCAGTCAAAGCTATGAGGCACCTTTCTGTAAAGTTTTTAGAGATGGTGGGATGACAAATCATGTTCAGATTCTTTTGCACTCAGCAGTCCTTTCTGTATCTAAATACAGTTGAGAACTTTGTAGGATGTCCTCATCAGTGTTCCTGCAAACAAAATGCCAAGAGAGCTCTCTAGAGTTTATTCTTTTCTTCCAAGCACCCTTTTGGGAAGGTGCAGAGGGGTAGGCACTGCCATTTCATGGTGACCTTGCAGATTTCAAGAGGGAGCTGCTGCACTGTGGCTTGGGACAGAGCAGCTCATTGCTGCTCACTAGCTTTCAGTAGCATTGTCCCCAGATGACCCTGTGGATGGGTTTCTAGTTCAGAATCATACAAAGGTAAATATTGCTGAAGATAGCATTCACTCTTTGCTTCCTGTCGTGGCTTTTGGGGTGAAATCTGTCTTAATCTAGGTATCTTTTATATCTAAATTGTCTTTGGCTAGTCGACGGAGAGAAACAGACACTTTTAGGGCATGATTCATCTCTTTGGAAGGTAGACATCTAAATAGGTCAGCTGAATCAGACTAGAATACCACATTCCATACTAGTGAGAATAAAGGACACCTGGGGATCAGCTTAGATGGTGATGACTACATGGAAAACATCTGAAGTGAAACAAACTCTGGGGTCATAGGCAGTAAGTCAGAGCTCAAAGTCAGAAGATATTTTGCTACTCTTCAAGAAGTAAGTTTTCCTTCAGAGCTTCTGGTTTGACTGTACTGGGGATGCATGTTCATATTCATAGTGTAATAAATAAATACATAAAATTCACTCTCACCTTTTCATACTTATTATTTTAAGATGTGAAAACTGAGTGGACTTTATCATGTGAATGAGTAAGTTGGATACATCTATCATCAGTTATTCCACTGGTTCCACAGTGACATCATTTTTTTTCCTAGTCTCTGCTCATAATCTGTATGTACAGGATCTCATCATTGTTTTGGTTGGTCCTTTCAAACTATTTCAGAACCAGATATTGTTTTCTCAACCCAAAATCTCTGCATGTAGACAGAGTAGTGAAGACACACAATTAATTTAGGCTAGTAGACTAATTTAAATTGTTTCCCCATCATAATCACTCCTGATGGTGCCAGAGTTTCACTAAACTCCCCAGCAGAGGAGGTGATTAGTGCAATATACCTGAAAATCCCCAGGATGAGTATTTTCAGGTGCTAACAAATGAGTTTTGCAAAAGAGGAGCTCTGCTTAATTTGGTTGTGTTTGCTCTAAGTGTCAACCATAACCAATAAAATGGAACACACGAGACTGAATATCATTGTTTATGATAGATTGAAAATGCAAAATCAACAAGACCCAGCTAAACCACGGGAACACCAATGCTGCCTTTTCATATGCTGTTATTCTCCCATTGTTTGGAAAACTGCAGATCCAGGCAAACCTGCAAGACTTTTGTCAG
>WYEA01011728.1:20924-34974 GCA_033558465.1 Alcedo atthis | reverse complement strand
CAGGAGCAGCACAAGGATGACAGCCTGGAGTAGGCAGATTGCTAGTGAGGCTAGCAGGTGCCAAAACATGCTGTTTCATGACCCAGTGTAAAGATGCCAAAAATAATCTCAAATGCACTTCAGTAAATAAATTCAAAACCTCCCCAGGCTTCAGAAATAGAGCCTGTAGAACTGTCTGAGGATAAGCAAGAAACTTCAGTTAGAAGACCAGTGTTTTAATTTCTGCTCAGCAACAGATTACCTGTGTTCAGCTAGTTATGTCTTTTGGCTAAAATCTGTATTTTGCCACATAAATAGATGCCATGTCTTTCAAAAGTAACTGGGAGGAGAACTACAATGGATTCCACAGATAAAAACATCAAATTAAGTTGAATCACATGCAAGTGTTGATTAAATACCTATCTCCTTTTCCCTCCCTTTCAGAATTAATAGTGTTTAGCTGTCATTTCTAGCAGTTTTAAATGTGTCTGCAGCAATAAAATTGTTTTGCAAGTACAAATGCCCTAAAATAAGTTTATCTTACTATTAAAGGTAAAAGTAGATTCATAGCTAAAGAACATGTTTGTTTGATCAGCCTAAAAACAATTAAACAATTTAGATAAGATCCAAGTGGCTGTTAAGCAATTGCATTTAATTTTAAAGACAGCAGTACCAGAATTATGCTAAGTGAACTTGAACTTCAAAATGCACTCTGAAATTGTTAGAAGCATCAAAATAGTATTTTGTGTTTGGTGTGTAAAATAAGATCAATGCAATAAAATATCTGGCTGAACTTGAAATACAAAGGCAGAGTGAAAAGCAGTTTAAAAAGCAGGTGTGAAATTTTATTTGCATTTTAAATATTGTATGTAAATTTGAAAGATTTCTGCCACTGTAGCCCTTTGTAAACCTGCAGCTGAATTTATATTGTGTAAGATATCTAAAAGTTGCTAGGATATAAGGGATGGTAATTATGGCAGAGGAATGATGTAGTTTGTAGACACCCAAAGAAAGGCCCATGTGATGAAATTTTCAGGGTGAAAAAGTATTTCCATGGTAACAAGAACTTAAAATTTGATTATGAATGCAAAACCAAGGAATCTAAGTCTGAGAGGTAAAGGATGTGGGAGAGACAGGAACTTAACCTCCCAAAGTTTATGAACATGTGTACCCAGTGCATGTTCTGAAGTACCTGCTGAGACAATCTTATTTATATAAGAGATTAGAAATGCAAAATCTTTTATATAACTTTTCTATTCATCATCAGGGCACATCATTACTTTGAGCCATAGGAAACCAGGCAGTGCACACTAAAAAAAAAAAAAAAAAGGCAAAAAAAACCAAACCAAGATTATTTTAAAACAGATTTTACTTTAAAATGTGTAGCCATGTATTACAAATGTGATGGGTCAGATGTCTGAGTGCAAATGAAAGCAAGGAATGAACTCATAGAACAAGGTATGAACTCTGATTTCATATGCTGAAATAAGTGCCATAGATCTTCCTAAATGTCAGACTATTTCAAATAGAAGACATGTGATTAATAAGATGCACAGATATCTACCCATATGTAGACAAGGAGCCTGTGGTTTTCATGAGCAAAACTCTCATCAATGAAAAGAGAGGGTGAGGGTTTGATTAGGTTTGTTGTGTGTTTGAACAAGGGTGACCAAAATCCAGATGTTTTGGCTCCACATTTCTTAGCCATCCAACTGGCTATTTGTCTCAGCATCTTTTTCCTAGTCTGTGTAAGAAAACCTAAAAGTGAGGGCTTGGTTTCAAGATTTGCTGTGATATTTTCTTCAAGGTTAAGATGTTAAAAGCCAGGTGTCTACATCCAGGTATCTTTCTCCCTTCTCAGTGGAGTTTGGACAGGAGGTGACTGGTCTGCTGAATCTCTTTCTAGGCTCACTAACTTTACTGGCTATATATTCAATGGCTGCATTGGGTGTTTTGACAGTTCTAGGTTGTATGTGTCCAAATTTAATCTTCAGCTTTCTATTTTTTTTGGTGATAACACTCTTTGTGATCCCTAAATTGTCTGCAGTGGTGTAAACTCTACATATGGCAAAGAAATACTACCAACCTATCCTGGCCATTACAGTTTGAAAGTATTTTCTTAATGGTCTCTTGTTAAGAGAGGGCTTCTTCTGGGTTCTATGGAATACTGAAATTAAAAGTATTTGAATTAAAGTTCCAGTTTTAGAAGGTGGTAGGTAAAGATGGACATCTAAGGGTATGTACAGAAGAGTTGCCATGGAAATGAAGCATCCAACCTGTTGGAAAATCAACATGTGTTAAGTAAATAACCCATTGAAGTATTTAATGAAATCTGTTAAATGTGAGCTTGCATTTCTGGGCATTTTGTTCTTCCTCTATGACTATTAGTAAAGAGCCAAATATTTGAATCCATTTTACAAAGTTCAAATAACCTGTGCTCTTGAAGAAGAGTTGATTGTGAGTTGCAAAAAAAAAAAGGTTAATTCTTAAGAGAAAACTCTTCAGGGTCAGATGGAATCTACATTATTATCCTGATTTTTTGAATATGCATTAAGTAATTGATAAGTATACAGACCCTATTAGGGGAACTCTCTTAGTGATGATGGCTATTCCCTGAGCTTGACAACTCTTCACCTCTTTTTTTGTGTTTATTAGAAGTCTGACTTTCTGGAGTCCTGAGAAATACATTGAAGTTAATGGAAACTGAACATTCTCTTTACTTGTGAGAATCAGTCCTAAATTTCTTGTTGAACTCTTGCAGTTTGATTCAAGTGATATTTGTAGGCAGCAGGAACTGCTGAGCTGGAGCATATGAAAAAGTGGAGTCTCTATACTTTTACCTGCTTCTTCTAATGTTTATGATGCTAAGGGAATATTTTAACTAAAATGTGGATTCAAATTTTTTGTAGAAAATAGGAATAACTGGTAATTAGTCAGTCCCATAGTCCAGTTGTTATAACTCATTCCAGTAGTAAAAAGTAAACTCTGTTTTGAACTAGATAATAAAATAGATATGGTTAATATGTCTTTTAATTGGATCTAGCAAGATCTTAATTTATTTCATATTATATATTGAAAAAGTCTACGTTCAGTAGTCCAAACACTCCAAAGCTAATACATGCCAGAATTAACTTTTCTAGGGGATGTTAATTTAATCTTCCCCCATGCATTTGCATTATGATGACTTGTAATTACATGATCATATGCTATTTTTTTTTACAAGACCTTTTCCTGATTCAGTTTACATAATATATGGTAGTCACTTAATGATCAATTTAATTTTTTTCCTTGACATTGTTCTCTTTGTGGCCCCATACCTTGTTTACTACAGAGTATTTAAACCCTGCTCTGAAGACAACATTATTAATTACTATTAATTTCCTTATTGGATTTTCCTGTTAATCATCACTCTATCATCTAAGTGATGAGCAAACATTAAATTAACTCTACTGCAGGCCTCTGAGGTCAGGTGACAATGTGATTTCTGTTTGATGAAATCAAGCCCCAGGGAAACTGTGTTCAAAAGGTGCCACTAATCTAGGAGACCAGCCTGAAGCACTGGTGTCCAAAAGCTTTGTCTCCTTGCTGTCACATAAAACTTTTCCAAGTCAGATCTTCCTGTTTCCAGCTGTGTCTGAGAATTCATCACTTCTGCAGATTCAAATACCTCATCTCAGTGTGTTACACAGAGAATGAAGAATATACTTTAAGTGACCACCTCTGAAAACCTGGTTAGAATTATTAAAATGGGAACTTTAGGACAAGAAAAAAATCCTACTTTTAGGCTGACATCCAATTACCTTAACCATCCTTTCTTATCTTGCAGTACTGCTCCATTTTTTTAGTTCATTTATTCAAAATCTTCACCAAATGAACCTTCCTCAGTACACAGCTGTGATTCATGGTTACAGCAAGGCCATCTTGGGCACTGTATGAGGGAGGGGTTTTCTGAGAAAGATTGTGTGAGTCATGCCATTAGTCCCTATCATGATACCCATTCACAAGTCTGGGGAAAATCAGATTACATACTGACACTTTTGTCGTTGATTTACTCATGGTGAAAAAGTTATTTCAAAAACAAGTGAGAAAGAGAGAGCAAGCCAGAGAGAGAAACAGATTGAGGGAAAGATAAAGAGTACCCACTTATTTAAATAATGTAAACTCCTAAGAATATCTTAACCCCTATATGAAGGTCCCAACCTTGGAATGTTAAAATCCCCCACACCATGTTGTACCATTCTTCTGTTAAAGGAGATTAATGGAATAATATTCTTTTAAAACTGCTGCTGAGACTGAGATAAAAGGTATTTTTTCATTGCCATAAGACTTCACAGATATTTACTGATGGCAAGGAAATTGTGAGGAACTGAAATTTGTTTCCCAGAAGCCCCAGAAGTTTTTTTTTTTAGTCATTATTGATTCTCTGCTCAATTCTCAGTGACCTTTTTTACCCCTTTTCCCTCTGTCTCTTATAACTCTTGACTATAACCCAATCTTATATCCTCAGCACAACAGTTCTAGTTTTTACTGCCTCACTGGCTTCTTGTCCTGTGTTGTTCTTTTTTTAACCCTGAGCATAGGCCAAGTACTTGTTCTTTACCTCTTTGTCTTCAGTGCCTTTCTGCAGTCAGTGTCTGTATGTCTTCATCCCTCTTTCCTCTGGGACTCCTGCTATTTCTTTCTTTCTTCTGCTCATTACACTTTATTTGATTGTCTTGAATACAGATAGATTCTGCCAGATAAAACTAGACCTTAGATACCATAGAAAAAAGAAAAAACACTGATTACACTCAAGAACAAGTACTGTGGTTTGTATAAGTACTGTCATTGATGGTATGTCTCATATGAGTAGTATCACAGATGGATTGGGAAGTGTTAACCCTAGTGCAACTGCAAACCTTTGTTTGCAAACTTCTGACGTGTTTTATTATGTCCTTTTCTCCCCCTGTCCCCTCCCCTCCAAATAATACTTATATGTTCATGGTTTGTGTTACTTTTGAGCTTCTAACAGCTATTTGCTACTGCTTATATTTCACCACTGCTCCTGTTCCTCCAGAATTACCTTTTATCTTGCTTTTTTAATTTCAATCTGGTTTCCTGCAGCCCATTACTCTGTGCACCACAGCTTTCTTCTCCTTTGACCTACATGCCACAAATCAGTGTAGATTAACTTTTTGGCTGCATGAAGGTGGTGAGGTGTTGAGAGCTCATACACCAATGAGAAGTTGACAGGTAGTACCAGTTAAATACAGTACAAATGTATAACTACTTGATGGACAGGCAGGTTTATGCATCTGTTTTCACAGCAGGAGCCTCTGAGGTGTGTGAAAGAGTTCTTTGATCTGAATGACATATTAACTCGGGAGGAATTATCTGGATGCTGTAAGAGAGGAACTAATCTGTGCACTGACTGTGCCTGTACTCAACATGCTTATGCTGTTCTGTTTGGCTTCATAGTTGGGGTGGCCTAGGGTGGGTGGATGTGACCTCTTTTATACTAGTAGTTCAGAATATGGTCTTTAACATACAAATGTTTCATCTTCTTAAAAATAAATATATATATATATTATATTACAAAGATCAGAGGCTTCCAGAAATATTTTGCTTACAACTAAGGTAAAATTATCCCAACGTATTATGCATCTCCATCCTAAGTAACCATTAAAACATGAATAGGGTGACTTCTGATATAAAGTATAACTTGAATTGTAATTTACGTTTATCCTTCCCTTCAGTTTCCTGAAGTTTTTGATTTGGATCCTCTTGTCTTGGTATCTTGAGGTCAGATTTCAAAGGTGGTTTACATTCTTTGAGACACGTACAGTGCTGACTGGGGTTTTGTCAAGGGCCCAGACTGCTAAGCTGCTTAGATAGGAAATCTCATCTCCATTGATGAGACTTAGATACAAGCACTCCTGGAAATACCACTAGATGCTTCACTGCACTTTCAGATGTGAAAGTACCTTTGAAATATGTTCCTAAGGCCCCAGGTTGTACATCAAGCTACGTGAAAATCCTGGTGATTCCTTCACACACACCCAAACTGATAAACTCTGAAATCATTATTCCATCTCTCCAGTTTATCTCCCTCTCTTCTGTCCTCACACAGAGTCACACAGTAATTCAGGCTGGAACAGCTCTCTGAAGGTCATCTAGTCCCTCATCTTTCTCAAAGTAGAGACAGCTTTAAAGGTAGATCAAGTTGCTTGGAGCATCATACTGCTTTGAATCTCTCCATTCAAAGTCAGAGGCTTCGCATTCCACAATACTCCATCCTTGGTTTTTGTCTCCCAAAGGTTTCCCTCTGGCAGGGAAACGGCAGGGGAGAGGGGGACACCTGAGGAAGCAGTAGCTCTTGTGTGAGCAGTGGTCGAGATCTGGGCATTGCCAGATCAACGGCTGCCACCCCTGCCTGGAATGAGTGGCCCTGGGGGAGTGTGACGACCAGAGAGGGCAAACATGGTGTGGCACAGCAGAAGGGCAGTGGTGCAGCAGCTGGTGCAGGTAGAGTGTGCCAGCAGGCCCGGAGACTGGCTAAACTGGAAGTCATCCCCCTCCCAGAAGAAAGGTCCAACACGGTTTCCACTCAAGGCCAAATCCATGGCCAAAAAGAGTGTGGTCACCCAGATGGAGCTGCCTCGGAGGCACAGGTCCCGGGCTGCATGGACTGTCTGAGCCAGCAGAGACATCCCTGTGCGTCAGCTGAGCAGGTGAGGGATCTGCTCAGCTGGGTGGCAGAGCAGAAAGAGGAGAGATTGAGAAGTATCAGGGAGTGTGAGAGGGAGATAAACGGGGTGGACCCACAGCCTGAGGCAGAGGCAGCAGCTGGAGGCTCCCCAAGAAGCAGAGGATCCTCTTCCCTCTTGTCACCAGGCAGAAGGAGGGGACCTAAGAGACAGGGGAATGGAAACAGGTCCCTGCATGGGGAAGCAGATGAATCCCCTCCCTCGCTCCCCTGACTTCCCAGTTGCCCTTACACAACAGGCATGGGATTCTGAAACTGGAGGACCAGAGAAATGAGGATGTTGAATAAAGGTAAAACATAAAAGGCAGGTCACTGTCATAGGGGATTCCCTTCCCGGGGGAGCAGAAGGCCCAGTAAGCCACAGCACCTGGACATCCACAAAAGTCCATGAGGACAGATGGGATCCACCCTAGAGTACTGAAGGAGATAGAGGCTCACCAAGCCTCTCTACATCATTTATCCAAACTCCTTGGATAACAGGACAGGTCCCAGAAGGCTGGAGGTTGCCATTGTGACACCCATCTCCAAGAAGGGCCAGAAGGAGCATCCAGGACACTACAGGCCTGTCAACCTGGCATTGGTACTCAGAAAAATTATGGAGAGGTTCATCTTGAGTGACCTCACATGGCAAGTGCAGGACAGCCAGGGTATCTGGTATTTTCCAACCATAACCATTCTGTTATTCTGTAATACAGTTTATTACTCTTTTTCAATGTTTCCAAACCTTAGGAAACCACCATGACTCTGTTTCCCTCTCTGTTGCTTTCCAGTCTTTGTCAACGATCACTTCTGCTATTTATGCATTTTCTTTCTGTTGTGCTAAACAAATCTGATCTTCAGTGCTATTACAAACCCCTCCAGTCTGGCTTCTGACCTTCTTGTTAGCTGAAACCACTCTCACCAAGTCATCTAATGATTTTCTTTTAGCCAGTTCTTTATCCTCTCACACTGTCAGTTTTTATCTTATTATATCTCATCATATGTTGTCTGTTTGGCTCCATTCTTTGCTTGTTTTCCTCCTAACTCCTTAATCTTTCATTCAGCCTTTAAAGCATCCTCATCTGGTTTCTGCCAAAATCCTAAGGAGTTTTAGTGTAGATCCATCTCTCCATTTACACATCACGTCTACAGTCCTATACTCAAATAAATACAATTGGCACCTCTGCACTGCTGACTCAGATTTATATCTGTATGCCAAATACTACAATAGCAGCTCAAGATGGGCATGATTGAAAAGGGGCTTCCCTTTTAAACCCTCCTTACTGTTTGTTTTCTCAGTTACCATCTTGTCTTTCAAGCCAATAATACAGATTTATTTTTTTTAATTTTTTTTTTTTTTGACTCAGGACTCTTCAGAGCCTCCTATCAAGTCTATTTCTAAACATTTCAGACTCCTTTCTTGATCACAGAATCACAGATATTAGGGGCTGGAAGGGACCTAGAATATCATCTAGTCCAACCCCCCAAACACATCCAAACTGTGGTTCTTAACCTCACACCAGTAAATCTGTTGAATTTCTGTGTATACTACAGCAAATGCTCTAAGAACTTGGCATGATGTCCATGCAGTTTTTAGCTAGAAACCTTGGGCAATATAATAACAAAAATAATTAACATATAAAAAGGACATATGCGAGTGGGTAAATTATGCATTAATTAAGTATATGTGAATATGGTGCAAGTCATATAGAGTCTGGGGTAAAAGGTGGAGAAGTTGCAATAAGCAAACTAAACGAGTCCACTTAATGTCTTAAATTTCACTGTCTAGTACAGTTTTGGCTTTTTTATTTCATCCTTGCCTTTCTGCTACACTCAGTGTGTAAAAACATCATTTACTGCTATATTGTTTATCTGCCATGTCTGATTTCTCTGAATTTCTCTTGGTGTTACCATACCTAGTTGCACAAAAGAGGAAGGTAAAGATGGATCCATTGCTTTGTGTTTCTTAATTCTGACAAATATTCATCATGCTGTAACTCTGGATTTGTGTTGCCACATTAAATCTGTAGTAAAAATTCACTCTCCTCATAAGGCAAACAGGATCCTAAAAATTTACATGCTGTTCACCTGGTGTGCTTGCTCTTAATCACAATATTAAATATGCTTTTGAGGCTGAAAAATAAGCTTAGCAAAGTCAACATTTATGCCAGCAATATGGTAGAAAATGTAAAATGTTTCCAAGCTCAGAAGTCAACGAAGCTGCTGAAACATAAGTAAATGCTCAGAACAAATTTAATTGTATTATTTTCTAAGCATATGCCTATTGATTCTGGTACAGGCAGTTGGCTGGGTGAGAGGCAGGAAAGAGTAAGAGTAAAAAGGAAGGCCATTAATTCCATTTCCAAACTGGTTTTATTTTGAGAAGCTTTTTAATTTCAACAGCATCGGAGGATTTGAGATACAACCAGAGTAGGCTGCATAAGAATTCAATTCCCCTAAAATAATTTTCAAGTCTTTTACTGTTGGATCTTTTTCCCTCAAAAATTCCCCAAAACATATGAGCATTGAGAATAACAGTATGGATTGAATGATAAAACTGTCACAATTTAAACCAAAAACATTGATAAATGGACTTTTATTTTGCTTTAAGTTTTATAAGTCTCCAAATTAGTTTTTGCTTGTTTGTTTGCTTTGGGGTTTTTTGGGGTTATATTTATTTTTTTTATTTTTTTTTTAACTTTTGTCCACTGATTTAATTAGAACTTATCAGAGGTGTTTGTGGTTTTATGGAATTTATTCTTTTTTAATGGAATTTATTCTTTTTTAATGGAATTTATTCTTTTTTATGGAATTTATTCTTTTTTATGGAATTTATTCTTTTTTATGGAATTTATTCTTTTTTTATGGAATTTATTCTTTTTTATGGAATTTATTCATGCCCTGCTTTCTAGATCTGCTCTTAAAAGCACTTACTGGTGTATTTTTTTTTTAACAGTAGTGCTGGGAAGAGTGATCTGCTGAAAGCCTTTGTGCAGCACAGCATGGCCAGGGGATTGCAGTTAAGCACAGACACAACCCAGAGTGTTCATTGTGTCCCTCTGTCCTTTGTCATATGCATATTACCTACCTTTTTGAAGAGAAACTCAACTCTTTTTGTAGGGTCCTAGCTCAAACTGGTAGCAGTCAAGGTCCACTGCTGCTACTGCAATATAAACTGCTGTTGAGTAACAATAATTCCTTTAAGCTTATGGGAGCTACTTCCTACAGAGAAGGCTTGACTGTTAAGATGCTATTCCCAGGACTTTCTTCCCTGTTGAAGAGTCTTAAGAGTCTAACCCTAAAGACCAGGCAGGAGGAAGAGTTGTGATGTGAGTGCCAGTCCACATGGAGCTGGTGAGCATCACTGCATTCATTTCACAAAGGCCACTGAACAGCTCTCAGACCTGAGCAACTTTTAGCCAGTACTTTAGCTACGTTGGGTTTGAACCAGTAATGAAAAGGTGAAAGACCTTGTGGACCATTTTCAGTCCCTAGTCACATAGGCTTCTTTTGCCTGTCTTCTGAAATTTGTGCTTTAGCAATGAATGTGACTCTAGCACAAAGCATCCCCGACTTTTGGTGTGGACTCACAGACATTGGAAAGCACCTGGGGACATTTTTATTTCTCTTGATAATTCAGGCTGACTTCCAGAAAAAAAAAAAAAAAAAAGCACCACAGAAACGATATTTCTTTATTTTTTTCCCCCTTAAAAAGATCATTAGTTTCCCCCTTATCCTCCCCACCTCTTTCTTTACAATATTTTCTGCACTGATGTGAAGTTTTATAAGACCTTCTATAAAAAATTTATCATGAATTTGTCTCACTTGTTTTCCCTAGCAAAGAACAGTAAGGTGAAAAACAATAGGAAGGAAAAGGAATTTTTTTCTGCTGTGCCTCTTTCATTCACATTCTCTCTGGTTTTTTTGTGTGTGTATGTCCACATGCTTATCACCTCTGCTTGAGAAAAAGCTGTGGGGCATATTACACACTCAGCACAGCAACACTGAGAGGAAGAACCAACCTTGCTTTAATCTGATTTTTAAGTAACAGCTTAGGACTGTGTACATATGCAGTGCATTATTACTGGTAGGATTTAGTGTAACTGCACTGGCTCTATGATACTGGAACTGTCAAAAACCCCAAATGACACAGTTTTAAATCTGCATGTTACCCTTTAAATACTTAGTGAATATAGATTATGGAAAACCAATTAGTTATTTGTTTCTTTCTAAGCCCCAGGCAGTAGTTACTATCCAAAATCTTAGCAATGACAACAAAAAACCCGACAATCATTAAAAAAATAATTATTACTGAAGTGGGGATAAGGAGGTTTTGAGTGTACAGATCAGTATCTGTTTCTGTTTCTTAGTGAGGAGGGTGTATTCTTTCCATTTTCATGAGCACAATTAAGTGTTTAATTCAATTAAGGGGTAGTTTGTAGCTCTGCAGCCCAGAAAGCCCTGTAAAACCACGGAAGCTGTGAAAATTGGCTCCACACCCAGGCAGCTCATGCAGCAAAGCATTAGCTGAAATAGGAAGGCAATTAGCAGCAAAACTTTTATGCAGCACTAAGCCCTAGGCACTGAGTTAGCCAACCAGGAGTTGTTCAGGCTACACAAAAGAACATTTTCTCTGCTGACACACACCAGATTCAGGAAAACTAAATCTATTTGCTGCTCCTGCCTTGCTGCTTAGGAGACACAGGTTCAAAGAACAGGCTCTTTTTGGAAGGGAGCTCTCTCTCCAGCTCTCCACAGGATAAAAAACTGAGCCTGGAGTTCAGATTGTTATTAATCATTAGGCTGTGGTGAGCATTATTAGCAAATATGCACCCTCAGAGCAGTGTTCAGATATTGGATTCTGTGCTCAGCTCTGTTGCTGTCACCACTGTTTTTTTCTTTTAACATCCATGGTTCTGTTGAGTGTATAATTTCTAGGTAGTACTTACATGGTTAATCACAACCTGCACGTCAAGCACAGGTACCTGAGTGTTCTGCCTGCTCTCCAGGCTGCCTGGATAGCAGCCAGGTCTGTCCCACCACTCCCAGGGCTCTGTGAGCACAATCTTCTGCCTGAAATAATTAATCCCTGACCAAATCTGCTTTGTGTCTGGCCAGGTTAGATCATGGGCAGGAGATCTGGAGTCTGTGATGGGCCTGGACCATGCAGACAGACAAGCTCAGAAGGAGGGCTGGGTGACAAAACAAATTATTTTCATAAAAAGAGGTTGGCAGCTCTTATTCCACTGATCCAAAATTGCATTAACTCCCACAGTTTCTCTTTTTTTACTGGCAGGGGTTTCTGTTTTCCACCTCCTTGCTCACTCCACACATTAGTGCCCTCTTCACTCTGCATGTTAGGAGACATTCAACTGGAGAGGCTCTTTATTGCAGAGGGAACAGGTTGTGTCCCTAGATGTTTATAACATCCTTCTGAATTCCTCAGACAAAACATGGAATAGGCATGCAAAGTGTTTTTCTTGCAGGAATATTCAGAGGAAAATGAATTTGAGATGCAATCCTGTCATTGGATTCTGCCTCAGCACAATTGGTGTGCAGGATCAGGACTATAATAAGAATCTATATTTGAACAAGAAGTTTAAAAGCAGCTTTTTAAAAGATCTGGAAAGGTAGTTTTTTCACTCCCCTGATCTGATTCTGGCAGCAGTGTGGTCACTGGGGGCTGCCATTTCAGTGCTAGCTCTGACAGGAGACCCAGCATAGTGACCTGTCTCAAAGGCAGAGGAGCAGTGCTGCAGTCAGACATACAGAAAGCTGCTGCTGCCAAGAGACTGAGAACTGGGGATGCTTTCTAGAGTCATTCAGATGTGGGATTTGCCATCAGCTCCGAGTTGTATTCTGAGCAGGGTGTATTAGAATACAAGAAATAGAGGAAAAAAAAGCACCAGAGAAGTTACAGAACTTGCAGAGAGCTGTAAAAACTCAGGTGCTGCTTCACATCTTTTGGCTGCAGCTTTGATTTCCTTGATCTACCTTTTGATTTTCATATTCCATGATAAAACATGTCAGTTAGAGGTCATTTAAAAAGAAATATTTGTCAGAGACTTAGCCTTTGGTTATTAAAAAATAAAGTCAGTTTCGTTCCTAAAATAATTAAAGGGCATACATTCAATGCTCTACTAACTGGATTTTTTTTTCTCTCTCAAAGCTCAGTTTGGATTTTCCTCTTAAAAGTGCTTTCCTGGATGACCAATGCCATTTATTATCTTAGCTGTAAGCCACAGCAGAGAAAGGCAAATCCCTGTTATTTATTTCAGTCATGAATGAGATCAGAAACAGATTCATCTGACAGGGAGGGGAGTCACCTGGGGAATTCCCTGAGCATGGCACTCAGTCTGAGTGGAGTTGCATGTGTCTGTTCTACTAATCTGGACTGCATTTACTTTTCACATTATACCATAAAATGGGACATGTCACCAGTTCTCTAATGGCATTGATTATTCTCCAGCAAGGCATAAATAGTTATGGCCTTGTGATCATAGCAGTGGAGAACAGGAGGGATTTATGCCATTATAATCTTTGTTAAAATATATATTTTCTGTTGTTAGTCTTGTTATTTTGATAGAACATTTGCCATAACTATGTTGTTATAGTGAATTCACAAAGAGCAGAAACATTTTTTTTGCTTTTTAATTTCTGAATTATCATACTTTTAGAAAAATACATTGTTTTGTACAGGACAGATTCCTAAGGGGACATGTAGTGTTAGGGGAACAGGCTGAAAACAGTTGCAGGATTCAAATTAAAATGAAAACTCTTTTACTCATTGAAAACTCTTTTACTGTTTTCTGCCCTGCCTTCCCCAATCCTTACAGGTCAATGGAAGCAGACCAACAAAGAGAAGGGGAAATCACCATTTGGGCTTTTTTTTCCTGTATCCTAGTTCAAGCTACTTGCAATTTAAATAAAGTTGAAGCCTGTAAAGTAGGCCTGTCTACTGAGATTACAATGAAGGAAACCAAAATACCTTTCTTTAAGCTTATGTCTTAACACACTACCTTCAGGAAGGCAGGATATTAGAGTTATTGAGTGCAAATTCCCTTATTCTGTGCACAAACACTTTGCTTAGAGTCTAAAACAGAGATGAAAAAATGCAGAGTATTTCACTGTATGCAGCAATCAAATGACTGTTGGTGTAAAGTAGGAATAGAAATAGCAGAGAAGATTTGGTGAGTTATTTTGGAAGATGGAGTTGGCACAGAATAAATAAAACACTACACTTAACTTTGGCCAGACACAGGGGTGGGCTTTGCTATTGCCCTGGTCATTTGTAAAACTTTGTTTTGACATTGCAAAAAACCCTCAACTTGGAGGGTTAATAATAAA
>WYEA01011728.1:0-15868 GCA_033558465.1 Alcedo atthis | reverse complement strand
CCAAGGCTCTGAGCAGCCTGGGCTAGTTGAGGGTGTCCCTGCTCCCTGCAGGGGGTTGCACTAGATGCCCTTTGGAGCTCCCTTCCAGCCCTAAACATTCTATGATTCCATACTGTATTAGAAAATACACATTCAGTGATGATTTCATAACTTTAATTCTCACTTTCTATAGACAGTTCTCTTCCATAGAATTGCAGCTATTAGTTATTAGCCAATATTTTCCATGGATATATGAAATAAGTTTATCCAATTCCTCTCGAAACAAAGCAATGTGTAGCCTTCACTCACTTCCAGGACAGACTTTTCTAGGCTTACATCATGAAAATACACAGGACTTTTCAACTACTTCTATCCTATGAGACACTTGGCATTTCTAGCCAAGTAGAAGCTTCCACTTCAGCAGTGCATTCAATTAAGTTGAAATTGTAGTGACCAAATTATTTAAATGTGTTCTTAATCAGAAAAAAAAAAAAAAAGGAATAGGAAATAGGAATCTGTGAAGTCATGCTTCAGAATAAAATTTTCCAGCCTGGAATTCAATACTTTTACTTTGCCTCTGAGAACGTGTATGTTTTAGTATAGTGAGGAATACTTATGTTCAATCTACAACACTGCAACAATTTTATGTATTTTTATCAACCCACCAGGAGATAAGAAGCCTGAAGGAGGGTGGCAACTGATTCCCATCCACAGGCCGAGAACACGGGGGCTTTGTGTGTCCCAGTGGGGGCTGCAGCTGCCTGCAGCACACGTCAGGGCACTGAGCCTCTGCCAGTCAGTGTAGAAGTTCAGTTTAATGCTTTGAGTGCCAATGATGCTCATCTCAAGTCCCCCCTCAAGTCACAGGGTGTTGGTTGCTGTCGAGGCCCAGCCGTGGCTGCTGCCCAGAGGCCTCACACAAAGATGGCGGCTCTTATTTTTACTTATTACTTAAATGGGAGCTAAGTTCTCTAGAAAAACTGACATCAAGATCACAATATGAGTTTATACAAAATAAATTCCAATTTACAGTTACATAAGGATCTCTAGTTTCTGACCTCATGTGTTATCTGTTATTGTTTGGTACTGACATTAGAGGACAGAAAGCTGGGAATGGCTTTATATGAAGAGGAATGTCTGATGAGTAACTCAAAACTAGTATCAGTTGAAAGAGTAACACGTGCAATTGTTGTTTTACCTTTTCCTGCCACAGTAACAGCATTTCCCTGGAAAGGCATTTCTTTTCAACGTGGCTTCACTTCACTGCTCCACCACACCAAAAGGAACAGCTTTGAAATGTTTCCAAAAAAAGCAGGTGTATGCTAAAGGCCTCGTACCATCAGTTTTCAGCATGTAAACTGTGTTCTCTCAGTGAGACTAATCATGTGATGCTGGGCAGAATTGTGATACTGGGACCCACTTGGGCTGGCAAAACTGAATAGAAAATCAGGCCTATCACTTGACTGGGACATGTTCCAATTTTATCCTGGATTAAAATCAACTTTCACTGAAACGTTCTCCTCCATTCTCCATCTCCTCCAATCATCTTCCTCCTGAAAAAGAGAGTAGTAATTGAATCACTTATTTCATTATGCTTTCAGGCATCCAAAAGGGATTGTCTGTAACCTGCTTCTGGTATGTTTTGGGTTTTTTTTGTCTTTCAGAGTACCTCAGTAGTGGTACTTTTCATGGAAATCTGCTTCATCTCCATGCAGGACTGATTCCTGTCATGCTTTTTTTTTAAAGTAGATGAAGTTTGTAGATTTCAGGACTTCTTACCTTAAAAATATTCTATTTTTCTCTGTGTGGACCACAGAGTACTATGCTGGTAGCTTAAATGTAGAGGTTGCCCATACTGTCCTAAGCTCTAAAGTTTCTCTCTCTTCTGCTGTTGCCCATGTTATGCCTACTACTGAGGTGGCTGCATCTGTGTACTGTGCTATGCATGTTATTGGAAGCATTTTGCAATCTAGATGCAATAGAAGTGTAAATCATTATTATCCAGCATATTAACCCAATATTAAAATTCAGGGGGTTGCATTTTCAAATATATTATGTGAGAGAGACTTATAAAACTCATTTCCAGCCCGTGTCCTCCATTAATGGGATTGTATATTTAGACCTAACACATTACTTGAATGATTACCTTACACTACTGTGCATGCTGCAAGTGTAAAATAAGGCATGAAAGTGACTTAGGACATATAAGTCCTAGAGAGCTTGAAAAAGAGATACCCTTGGACTTACCTTCCCACCCCCCCCAGCCCAAATCCTGCTTCTTTGACTTTTTCTGCTGTCAGGAATCATTCAACATATCAAGGGTTGAAAGAGGCTGATTAACCCAGACCTACAACAAAGTCTGCAGTGGGAAGCAGAGGTGCAAACTTTATCTGTTTGTGTGACAAGGCTGTGTGTGGCAAGGGAGAGAGAAGCAAAACACAGTTGTTCTTGTGACAGCCTGAAGATGTTAATGACAATTCTTGAATGCCATAATTCTGGTAACAACAGCTTATGATGTGAAAAACACTTTTTCATCCTCATGCTTTCTGACGTCTCTGTAACAATTTGCCATTAGCAGATCCTAAACAGCAAGTAAACAAATTCAGCTGTCAACAAATATCAGGTTCTGATCTCCAGTGTTTTCAGGAGATTTTGACCATTTTGAATTATCAGAGGGAAAGAAACCTTATTAACTGATAAAAACTTGTTTGATTATGCTTAGTCTTTGCTGAAGAGTAGTGCTAAGCTCTTGTCCAGGCTCCAAGGGCCCTGGAAGCCCTGCCTGGCCCTCCTGCTGGCCCCAGCACTGACCTCTGGGCACTGTAGGACCTTGCCTCCATGGTGGGTGCTATGTGACCTGTCCTTTCCATAACACCAGGTCTTGCCTGAGGAGCCCTCTCCAGTTCCAGGATAACCTCCAAGCCCCCCTCTGGAGGAGGATCATAGCTCTGTCAGCTTCTCTAAACCCCCTGCACACACAACAACCTCTGTGCCTTGAACCTTCCAGAGGTGAGTGAGTAGGGTATGGGAGCCTTCTAATCAGATGTGGCTAAGCTTTGCTGCCTGCATCTTATCTTCTCATGGTTCTTGGTGCTAGCTGTAGACTGGGTCATCCGTGGATAAGAAAATGCAAATTAAAGCCTGACATCATTCAAAATCACTGTTAATAGTGACTGTACATATTGACTTATAACAATATTATGATGATTGTGTATTTAAGTCACCAGGAAACTCTGAGTTCTACTAAGAGCCAAGGATGACAGACAGATACTGTGTTCCAAAAAGATGCAAAACTTTTCTCTTTTGGGGCTCACTTATACACCTCAGCACCTTGTTGCACTGCAGTTCCAGCTCTAGGATTAGGTTCAAGGTGGACAACATCACCGTTATTCATGTGCTTTAGCCTTTCATGAACATTCACTGGTAATGGACACGTTACTCTACCTCTGTTCAGTTGCTCTGCCTATGTTCAGGATGTTCTGTGCAGATCCAGATGTGTTGCTAAGAATCACAGAAATTAGGGGCTGGAAGGGTCCTAGAAGATCACCTAGTCCAAGCATGATTGTTGTTTAGCATATGACAGAGAAGTGTGTTTGATAGGGATTTTTTCCTTGTTAGTGGTGTATGGGTGTTAAAATGCTGCAGCAAGTGAATTTTCCTTCCCGTGGGAAAGTGAAGGTTCCCACTAAGTGGTGACCTTAGATTCATAGACCTTGCTGGCATTTGTTTGTAAAGCAGTAGAAATGTTTTGACTCTGGGTGTTGTGGCACCCCAGCCAATCACCCCGAGGGGTGGCTGATTTCTTTTCCAATTACTTTGAAGTTAAAAGGGTATAAAAAGAGCTGTAAATTAATAAAGAAAGGATCTTGGAACGTTGGTGAAGGAAATAATCTCTGCTTCTCTCTTTCTCCTCCTCTGGCTACTGGCAGCTAAGCGACACTGGTGTAGGAGGGATAAAGCTGTAACACAGACAGCAGTAATTGCTCACTTCAGCCTGCTCTTGCAGGAAGGAAGGCATCAGGCAGCTTCCTTGTATGTAGTCAGCTTTATATGTGTCTCAGATGAGATGTAATTGGGCAAAAGAGTGCCTCCCACCACAGAAAGACCCAAACTAGCCTGGAGCTACCAGAACCATGAGGCAAGGCATAAGATTTGTTTCAGCATGAGCAAATACTGGAAGTAAAAATGATGTGACTGGCACGACACTAGTGAGTCAGTGTTGCTGAGCAGCCAGCCCAACAGGGTTAACCCACGACAAATATCCAGTTGATTCTGTGTAGCACTATATTTTTAAACATCAACAGATTACTACACAAGTTTCTAAACCATCTTTCCATATGGATTATTCTTAAGAAGAAAACTTACTCTCTGAAGAGACAGTGTTTATTTATGTAAGGAAACACAGAGTACTCAAAATATTGGGAGCTAAGGGTTACTATAATAATATATATATATATATATATTCATCTATGATTCATTTGTCATGGTTGGGAAGATGCTTAGAGGCTTTTCTGACACATATGAATTTATTGTTCTGCGTACTTAAATTTTTACTTCATTTGTACCACAGAAGGATGATGTTGTTGGATTGTTTTATTATGTTTTTGTTGTTTGGTTTCTTTTAGTGTTTTATGTTTTTATTTATTTGGCTTGTTTATTAGTTTGGTTTGGTTTTAATCAGTCAGAGCAAGGAGAGGTGATAGTTCCCAACTGGTGGGAACAATTTTTGTGCAATAGCTGTACAATTTCTGAGGGGCCAAAGCATTAATAGGTAGTAAAAGATAAAAATGTGCCATGCTGTGGACATCATAACAGTCTACCCAGACTGTTGACTTAGTCTAGGTGCCCCTGCTCTGGCAGGGGGGTTGGATTAGATGATCTTCTTCCAATCCCTAACATTCTGTGATACTGTAAGAGCCATCTCCCTGGAAGGTCCAAGGAGGCAAGCTGAAGCTAGTCCACGAGCCTTGTCAGAAGTTGAAGTGAGATGAAGAAGGAGCCTGATAGTCCTGGGCAGGGAAAACATGAATGTAATTTAAATATCTGTCTAACTGTCTGTGAATTTCAGTGTTGTTGCTCCAAGATAGCAGAGCTCTCAGTCTTTTCTAGTGTCTCCACATGCACCAAATGTCTTATCGTGTCTGCCTTCATTGTAGATCACCCTACTCTGCATTAAACTCCTATATTAATCTGCTCTTTATCACAGTGACTGAACCAACAGCACATTCATTACAAGCCAGGGCTGCAGAGAATGGCTGCACTGTCTGCCCTCAGAGTGCCAGCCCTCTGTGCCAGCCAAGCCAGACAGCCCAATGTCACCCACTGGTCTAAGCAGTGCTCGGGGGACACTTCCAAACCCTCCGGAGCCATCTTGTGGCATTTTGGCTACAAGGTGGTTTACAGATGGAGCTGGGATGTTCTCTTGCTCCTTTCCAGAACGTGCCACGTTCTGTGATATTTTTGTAAATGTAATACAGAGACACTGCTGCTGAGTTTTTTCATTTGGCCTTGGGTTTGTGTGTGTGTGTGTGTGTGTGTGTGTGTGTGTTTGGGCTTGCTTTGTTTGTTTTCTGTTTGTTTGTTTGCTTGTTTTCTGTTTTGTTTGGCTGATTGGTTGCTTGGTTTTTGTGTGTGTGTGTTGTTGTTATTTTTTTTTTATTATTTTTAGAAAATCAGATCAGTTAAAACTAATTCAGGTTGGGTTGGTTTTTTTTGGCATAGGAAGCTTGAGTCCCCCCTCAATCTCCTCTTCTCCAGGCTAAAGAGCCCCAGCTCTCTCAGCCTCTCCTCAGCAGGGAGATCTCCACTCCCTTCAGCATCTTAGTGGCTTTTTACTGGCCTCTCTCCAGTCAATCTCTGTCTTTTACTTCGATTGGAAAGCAATAGCTTCTACTAATAATTGTTTCTGTTAAGTTCTGTACACAGTTCTCATTTAGGGAAGCAAGAACTAATTGGGGAAGGCAGCATGCCTTTTAAAGAGTTTGTAAACTGCTTGTTCTGTTGCTTCAATTGCCTTCTAACACTTAGTTTTTGAAGAAATAAGGTTTCATTTTTTTAGATTGTTTTTGTTCTCAATGAACATTTAAAGCTCGCTAAAGATTTCTGTAGTAAACAAATTCTGTTTTGTGCAGTGTAAACAAAGTTGTAAAGAGCTGTTGTGTTACACACAGATCTGGTGGCAGCAACATAAAGCTCATGTCAGCAAATGGGAGAATGGGAAACCAGTTGCCTCCTCTTTCTAGTGTGCAATCAGTGTGAGAGGCTCTGTGATGGGCAATTACCTTAACTGCCTGCCTAAAGCAGCAGCAAGCTGCATGATCAGCCCAGTGCACAGGATTATACATTCCCTGCTACTTGGGGAAGAAATTCAGTGTGCACTGAGAGCTGTGACAGCATCCCAGTGTACTGCTTTCAGACTTGTGCTAAGGTAACTCACTTAGAAAACAATGGGAAAATTAATCCTTCAATCATCAGAGAACTGCCCAGGTTAGAAGGGACCTCCACAGATCACCTGCTCCAACCTGTGTAGGAAAGGGAGCTTCAGTGGCAGTACCTAGCACCCTGGCCACTCAAATTTTAGGAACAAGTACCAAGAACTCATTTCCTATTGCAGCTGACAAAGCACATTGTGATATGGCAATTGCTCAGAATCAGATTGTCAAAGCTTTCACCTTTTGCTGAAAAATCCCAGACATTTTTATTTATTTGCATTAATTTTATTGAACTGATTTGGCTTTGTTATAGTTGAAATAAGTAGAAAAAAAAAAAAGTGACACTTAAAATCATTTCTAATACAGGATACATCCTTCTAGTTGTGATTTTTTTCTGTTCAAATGCAATCGTGAGCATTCCTAATCCTTTGTTTCAGTCTGTGCTGTTTAGTAATGTGTGAGGGAAGAGAGCCAGCTAAACAGCTGGCATGTTTGAGCAGTTACTACCAGCTTCTCTCTTGGCTGGCTCTGTCGGATGGGAGGGATTGCCTGATGAATTTAAACGCAGGGCTGAGTGCCACACATTCTCATTTTACACTCCTCTGCTGCTACAGCGAGCAGTTCTGGCACAAAGGAGCTCCACAGGCAACGTGGCTGCTGACTGGGGAGAGAGAGGGAGACTTCTCCAGGGCGACTGCAAAACTCTGAAGTGAACTCCTAATGAAGGATGCCACAGAAAGGGCAGTTCTGTTTCTAGTCCTGAACTAAATGCTCACATGTGTATGTGAAAAGCAGCAGAATCCCTCTGCTTCAGAAATGAGCAGGCACTGGGCACTTCTTGGGTGATGCTGAAATAAGCATCAAATGGATCTTGGTGATGACCAACTGCAATATGAGATGTGATAGTGAAGAAATTTGTTTGACTTCTGAGGATGACTTTTTTTTTTTCCCACAAGAAAAAAAGACTTAGAATTAAAATAATCAATAACATATCACTACACTGTGCAATTACAATGTATACTCATTCATTAACTAAGTCTTTTTAAACAGAAATTATAGAAAATAGAATTAAAATAATCAATAACATATCACTACACTGTACAATTACAATGTATACTCATTCATTAATATTAACTGTTTTCTATAATTTCTGTTTTAATGGTATCACTTTTATTCTGCAGAAATGGGGAAAATCAATATTAGTTTATTGCCTTAGGTTTTTAAAAAATCATCAATGTTGAATTAATTAACACCAATGAATTGCTCAGGCTTCATTTCCATAATCCAATTCCTATTGGAGAGTATTTTATCTCCCTTTATCCTTATTCTTCTGTCACAGGATCTCAGCTTGTTGCATCTTCACTCAAGGAGTAGCTACCATTGAGTTACACAATGATGTGACATCAAAAGTATTCTTTGAGAAGGAAGGTGCTACTCTGCATTTGTAATTATTTATTAGTGAATACAATTTGTAAATTACAATTTAATTTCTTAATTGACTTCACTAAAAGTAGATTTTTTCAGATGTTTACATGTTGGTACCATGGCTTCAAAAGCTTCCACATCCTACTTCTAGCCCCTACTGTAAAATCTGCCCATTGAGTTCTGATGTTTAACACAGCCTGAGTGTGTGACCCATGGAGTGTTAAATTCTCTTTGGCCATGTGTTTGTTTTCAATTTTATTTTTTTTTATGGAAGTTTCTTTTAGTTCTAGAAATCCTGGTTGTAAAGGAAAGAGAAATGCCATAATCCCTAATTTCAGGTATTTTCTTCCTGGTCCTCGTGTCACTAACCATCTCTCCTTTTAGAATAGTGTGTTTTTTGTAACTTGTTTAGACACTAACACGTGGCTTAAGCCTCTAGCTCATTATGTTCACCTACCAGAATTTTTCAGGCCAGTCCTACTGTTCTTACCAATTTATATCATGCATTTAAATATGGGTGTGTTTATCTTTCTTTGGCAGGTTCTGAGTCTCCTCTAATTGTCCACACCTCTATACCTATCCTATATTTAGTCTGTGCTGCTTGAGTCCTGATTTAGAATCTTAATAGTACATCAATTTAATTGCAATTAGGCTTCAGAATAATACAAAGTGCTTGCATACATATATATATATGCATACAATATTTCCCATGTAAATATATTTAGATCCCAGGGAAGTATTTTTCAGTTTGATGATTTAGTTACCTAACACCTCTCTGACATGGAAGTGTTTGAACACTTATTCACATATCTATGTACATAAAGTTTTAATTTACAAAGTTTTACCTTTATTTAGACAAGCAGTGTGAAAATAACCATTTTCTGGCCATACTCTTGTCTTGCTTCAGAGCTGCCTGCTCTTTGGACCCTAATCCACACCATTCCACCTGAAAATCTCTTTTTACCCCTCCCTCAACCTCTAATGAACCCTACTAAGTGTGGTTGCTCATATGCATTTTCTCTTGATGGTAATAAATGTAGTCCCTAGCTTAGTTAAAATGTATAAATACAGTATTTTTGTGAGGGCTGGGATACAGGCCATCCAATACTAGAATCCTTTTTGCTTATTGATTCCTTTTTACTTATTCTGGTGTCACTCTTCATTTCATTAATTTTTCATTTTCTGCCTCCAGGAAAGTTCTCTCTGTTTCTGGCATGTTTCCCTCTTTCTCCCCAGTGAACACACTTGAGACAAAGAAATCTTTTAGCTTTGCAGCTCTCTGTGTCTCATCTGTCATCAACTTGCCTCCATCCATCACACCGAGAGACTACAGTCTCCCTCAAAACCCTTCTGATCCTTATCTGTTTGTAAAACCTTTTGTTTGTCCTTTTACCACTGACTACAATTATTTTAACGTTTTCCTTTCTACCGTGCTGCTTTTTTGCTTTCACTCTTTTAACAGATGTCTCAATTACAGCAATAATAGTATTTGACTACTGTTTGTAAGCACAGTCTTGGGAGGAAAGAAAGAAAACACAGTTAAGAGCTGCAGAATGCTTAAGGATGGTATCCTCCTGTTCATTTCACACCAGATATTCAGTGTCTTTTCTGCTCTAGCAGAAGCCTTGGGTGGTTTTTTTTAGACAAAGAAGCTGGACCATCCCTAATGCACCGTTCACTGCAACGGGAGGGACAGAAACTCAGCCACTCTCAGTTGCCTCAGCTACACTAGAGATCACAGTTAAACACTCACTGCTTTGCATCAGGTGAGCTTATTGTTTGCCACAGCCTTTTAGGCGACCAGTGAAACCAAAAATGTTTTATTAAGTGACCAGAGAGTTGAAAAAGGCTCAGATTCCCAGCCGTGATTGTTAGCTGCTAAAGATAACAAATAAAAGAGATTATCTGAAAGTATCCTGGCTGTGAACAGCAGCCAGTTAGCTAAAATTGCCTGCCTCTGCAAGAGTGTCCAATGCTCTCTTGAACCTGAATAATTTTAAAATTTCAGATCAAAAAACTTATTTAATATCAACCAGCTCACTTCTGCTGCTACAGTCTGAGGCAGTGTACCAAGCAGTGCTTGGATGTGAGTGACAGGGCAGCTGCTCCTGGACTTTGTGTAATGGATGAGCAATTTAGGATTAATGTGCAAACTGCCTGTATGAAACCAAAAGTGTAGCCTCTGTTTTCAGGAGTTTCTCATGAGCCACATGGAGGAGTTTCAGCATCCCTGATGAGAGTCAGCATTCTGTTCTCTGTAAAGCACCTCTGATCTGAGCACTCCTAGGGGAGAGAGCTTTTAAGTAATATTAAATTACATCTAATTCTTTTAAAAGTACTATTTTTTTGTTATTTTTACTGTTTCAGTGACATCTTGTTTGTGTCTTGTGGGCAAAGATATTAGTGCCTACCATCAGCTAGGGTAGAAAAATGCAAGTCAAAATATGGTCCTTGCTGTAAGGAACTGGGACTGTAGGTACCACGTAGCAGGTGAAAAGCACATTGATGGTGAAGTGCAGGCTGAAGACTTCAGGGGTATACCTGCTACCTTATCTTTGTCAAGGTTTTGCTTGGGCATCCCCTCAAATCAAAGATTCCCTCCAGAATCAGATCATCTGCAGGCCTGGGCAGTAAAACATGGATTATCTGCCCAGGCTTTCCATTACCTGATTCCAGCATGGTCTGCCCAGACACCAGACTGTGGCAGGGGGGTTGGAACTAGATAATCTTTGAGGTCCCTTCCAACCTAAACCATTCTGTTTCTATGAGTCTATATATGGCAAAGAAATAAATGGAATACAGGTTTTAGATGTTGGTTAACACAAGATTAAAATGGGGCAAAGATGGGATATAGTGCTACAAACAAGCCTTTCTCCAGCTTCACATTATCACAGTTACATCCAAGGCCCTTGGATAAGAAATTATTGTATAGATTGTGTGTTTAAATATATTGCTCCTTTTTAACAGTACCACTGTTTGTATCTGGCAGCAAGTGATGTTTGTTTTCCTGAAAAGAATTAAAAATAAATAGATAAATCAGTAGGGGCATTTTCAAGACTTAATGACATTTGGACTTGAAATCTATCCTTTTCTTCTCTCACCCTGGCAGATAAATACCATCAATGTCTACCCTTATTCTGGTCCAAGCTTAGAGCTTCTTATATGTAAAAAAAGCATCCTCAGATGACACAGAAAAAGCGATTGGACCAAGAGCATGTTTGCAAGATAAAGCAGAGGCATCTGGCAGCAGAGCTGGAGAGCATGTGGAGGATGGAGAAATGCTGGAGCGTGGCTGGGTGACATCCCCAGCGAGGCACTCAGAGTTGGCAGCTGCTTGGGGCAACTGTCTCCTGCTCCCTGCTAGGTGGAGAGCACAGCAGTGCTGCCGACTCAGTGCCTTCACAGGTTCAGAGCCATGCTTTTAGCATGTCTGCTGGAGAAGGGCCAAACAGGAACAGATGGGTAGGGAAAGGATGTGTGTGAATATAGATGGGTGGAGATGGCATGAGCCTTCAAGCAGAGGAGCCTAGGGTACAGCTAAACAGTGTTGTGGAAAACTTTATTTATTTTTTTTTTTGAAGTTGCATGGGCTGGGAATCGATCCTTTCCCACTGTCAGTTGTGTCCTGAGCCTTGCAGAGAGGTAGGGAAGGATACAGGAGAGAACAGGTTTCACTGGTCACTGTTGAGTTATTAATCAATGAGCAGGGAAATTCAGAATGAGTTAGGGGGTCTTTTTATGGTAAAACCTGCAAGAGTTTCTTAAACTTGATGACAGTAGGTGGAGAAAAGGGAGTAATGCTTGTTGGGAGGAGAGATTTAAAAGGAATGATGAGAGAGATGAGCTGAGAACAAAAGAGATTTTCAGCTTCGAAGTAGTCATGATACTGGTTGTAGTTGTATTTGTAGTTGTACTGGTGTGGTTGTAGAATGATCTCCCCTTTTGGATCTGCATAACTTTTGTTTCTGAAACAATGTCCAGCAAAGTTTTATTCAGTTTTTTCAATAAGTATGTGGGAGTCTTCCAAAGACTACAGTGAGGCAGAGGACAAATGCACACAGAGACTGAATTGTTCAGTAGTCTACTGTGAACTTGATGAGTTCTGATGTCAAGTCAGTCTTGTGGGGAGTGCTGGGAGGTCTTGTCCTGTCACAGTCACCTGGTTCCAGCTGGCCAGTGCACTGGCTCCACAGTGCTCTGTAATGCTTTGTCAGACTCAAACTACTTTGCCACGGGCCATCTTCAGGGGTTAAAACAACTTTTGTCTCTACTAGGATGGAGTTCAGAGGCAGGTGTGTCTCTTTATTGTCACTACTACTTTTAGATCAGAGCCAGGTAGGTGTTTTTTTGATGTTCTGGTCACTGACTCATTTAAATGACATTGTGAACGTGTCATGCTGTGGGTGACCAGTGCTGTTCAGACACAGGGACCCTAACTTTGCTTATGATAGGTCTGTTCCTGCCTAGGCTTCAGTGGAGCCTCTGCCTCTTCTCTTCACATCACAAATACCTTCTTGTCACACAGCAAAAATCCCAGGCAGGTGAAGGAGGGGAGTGGACAGGGTTCTTTGTGTAGGGTTCACTAGCAGTGCGTGGCTTTGGATGTGCAAAATACAAGGGGGAGATGCTACAAAGGCCATTCTAAAGGAGAGCTCATGGCACAGACCCCATTTGTGGTGCTGCTTCATTCCTAGTCCTCAGGTGCCCTAAAACTGCCTGCAACATAAACACATATGGGATATTCTCATCTGGGAAGCAATCTTCATGCTGATGTAACCAAGGAGGTCTCCCAGCTGAATATATGAGCCAGAAATAAGAAACAAGAAAATGCTAGTGCAGAAGGCAACTAGTCTGCCTCTGCACGAGGATTTCCAGCTGAATGGAGATGAGAAGGGAAGCCAAAAAATTGCAAAGCAGCAGGTACATTCTTCCCTTGTAGTGAGATGCCCAGGCAGCTCTTATATCAGCCCAATTTTCCACATAGGTTAGAAGGTTGAGAAGCACACATTCCTTTTTTTTCTTACAAGGCTTTAAAAGTTTGTATGCTAGAAGATTGATATGTTTTCCACACTAGGACTTACTGAGTTAAAAGCTGGTTTTCTGTAAAGTATATTGCTCAGTGCTATAAAATATTATAGTTGACCTCCCTTTTAAAGTTGTTCTTTGCTGTATTATAATGTTAGGCTGTGGGTTTTCTTTTATAATAGAGAAAAAGAAGAAAATATCCCAAATCTTGGCATGAATTATATATGCAAGCACTTTATTTCAGCATGAAAGTCCACTTGCCTACTTTGTGATTCACAATAAACTGGGTGGCAGTCTGGATTGTTGCCCAGATTAAGATCTCTGGTTGAAATGTAGCTTCTTAGCTATATAACAATACATGTTTGTTTCTGTAGATGGTGAGAACAAAGGAATGGCTTTTAAAAGTGCCACCAAAACAATGTAGTAAGGGCAGTAACACCTTCTGTTCTGTCCTGTGTGTCTCTGTGCCATGTTGCTGCTTAAAACATTATGGAAGGAAACCCATACTTGTGAAGCTGGCAGACAATATCCACATCTTACTGTCACAAGGAAAACATAGCCTTAAATATGTTCTCATCATTATATCTTGCATTAGTGGACTGATAAAAATACAGTTCAGGTATCTTGACTCCTAGTTTCCTTCATAAAGCATTGATTAAATATCTTTTCATTGCATAAATGTAGTAGCTTACTTCATTTAACTTTTTTTTTTTTTAAATTTCTTGATGTTTTTAAGCAGGGAATCTTTGTGTAATCATTTCATTTATAGACAAATGCACATAATAGATTATGTTTAATAAATTGGTCCACGGAGCAAAAAAGTGCAGAAACTTGTGTCTTAGGGACACAGTTCACATTGTCTTTCAGAAGTACTGACAGTCACAATGATCTATTTGTACTTTTATTTAGTCCTCAGTTTATTTTGGTGTGTTTCCAGTATTTATTAGTATATTAAATTTTATATTTATATTATATAAATATTATATAATATATATAGATTTATATATTATATTAAATTATTATTTAACAGTATATAGGGCAACATAATTCATGTAAGTGTTACAAGCAGGAAGAATGCAGGATACCATTTTATTAGTGCTAATAATAAAGGCCCATATGAAATGCAGTCAAAGACTCCAAATAAAGAGGCAGAGTACGAGTCTTAAATTATACTACCTTGGACCAATTAAACAAACTAAACCTCCAATAAAATAAATGCATGAGACACAGAAAGGCAAAGCAGGAGCATTAGAATTGAGCAGTGTGATGGTCAGGGGTTTATTCCCTGAAGAAGATGATTAGACTTTCAGAACATACCCAAATTAAGCTTTGGAATGATGCCAATGCTGCAGAGTCCTTAGGAGAGTTCAAAGATGCAGCCTAGTAGACTTCACCTTTGCTGTGCTGTGTCTGCTCTTTAGATCTTGCTCTGCTGATGTTAACTGCTTAATTCCCCAGTGAAATATTGAGATAGAACTCACAGGAATAATTTATAATGCCTATTATCTATCTGATATGGATTATCTGATTTTACTGAGTGGAACATTCTATCTTCTATCCCTGTGAATACCATGACAGTAAACATGCTAGATATGCACATCTAGTCGAAGAAAAGGCATTTTACTCACTGATTTTGTCTCTTTGGAAATGTCTACTTGCAAAGTCTCTGATTAAAAATAATTTCCAGCAGTTTTGTTGTTAGCTTTGAAAAAAATTCACCACTGCACTTGGACCTGAGAGATGTTAGTTGTGTTAGAACATGTTTGTTAAGGAAGGAGGTTCAGGTGAATACAGTGAGAAAAATAGTAACTATTTTACAGCCTTTCTTGCTCACAAGTATGTTATCTACACACTATTATTTATTTATAAGAGACATTGAGTACCTTTGACCAAAACTGTATCCCTTTTATTGTTAGCACATTATGCTAAAATGTCCTCAAAGCACACACGTTTAGGACAATACCAGTAGATACAATTACAGGTAATTTCTTCCTCCTGATCCTCCAAAGTTATTATTATTAATTGTAAGTAGAAGATAGTACAGAATAGGGGCAGGGTTAGTGGTAAAAAACATATGCTGAAGGTCTAGATGTGCTTTATCATATTTATTAATATTAATATTAATATTGTTTACATTAATTTTGTATAAAAAACTGCTGGTTGGAAAAAAGCTCTGTAAAATCTAAGAAATAAGCATCTCACTTTTTCCTGTTATCTAGAATTTGTCCCTGGAGGTTGGAAGCAGATAAGCAATGTCTTGTTCTTGAGGACAGCAGACTGAGCCTGTATCTTGCTTTACTAGTTGCACTGCTATTTAATACCCATCTTTGCCTGCAAGTTAAGGCTTTATTGTGCTGTACACGGTTTACTAGTGACACCACTGGCAAAACAAGATTGCTCTGAGGTGAAACACAGTGACCATGTGTCTCAATAGGATCCTCCACTTTTGGGACACTTAAAAGTCAGTTAGAAACTACCCTTAGCACTTGGCATGGGAAGCTTCCCATCTTTTGCTCCCTTTGTTCAGAGCATCTGGTAATCCCCGTTTCTACTAATTACGTGTTGTTATCCTTATCCTAGACCTGGCAGAAGTGAGATCCATGCAAACCCTTCCTCAGTGGGATAGGGTGGAGAAAGCTCCCTCCCAGCTGTGCTTCTGATTGGACACTTCACAGCTCTGCTGGGTGCTCACAGAGTGCATGGAGGGAACAGTGGCTGGCCTTGGTTCACAGACAGACACTCCAGGCTGTAATTACACACCTCAGCAAGACACATCAGCTTGGCAGGAAGAACTGCTGTTTGCCTTTTCAGCATGCCTAGGAGACTGGATGAAACTGATGCAGTCGTTGCCTCAGTAAGTCTTAGCACCACTTGACCTCTTCCCACACTGGGGGCTGGTGGGAGGGCAACAGTGTGGCTGGGACAGGTCAGTTCACAGAATCACAGAAATTAGGGGCTGGAAGGGAGCTAGAAGATCATCTAGTCCAACCCCCCTGCCAGAGCAGGGG
>WYEA01011727.1:0-11023 GCA_033558465.1 Alcedo atthis | reverse complement strand
TTTAATTTAATTTAATTTAATTTAATTTAATTTAATTTAATTTAATTTAATTTAAAATTTAAAATTACCCAACAGTAATAAAAAGATTTTCATATGCAAGTGAAATATTATAACTGACCAACCAAGAAGTTTAAAATTTGTATTTCTCAGGTTCCACAAAGTTTTACATATGCTTTTCATTGTTGTGAGCTTGGTAGGCTGAGAGATGAAGAAAACCCCATCTCAAAGTGAACTCACAGAAATTCACCTGACAGGTGGAAGTGAGGGGAAGAGTTAGTGCCCCTCACACCTTTTAAATAATAATTGTGATTACCAAATTAATCTGTAAGGGTATATTTTTTTCTGTTCACAGACATTCTACCAATAGATAAAAAGCAAAACACGTCCAACAAACCCATCACCAAGCAGTCTTAATCTGCATAATGCAATTGCTGTCACTAGCAGCCTACAGCAACATCCTTTCCCTGGGACAGTATTGGCCTTGCTTCCAAGGATATTAAGTTTCCATACAGCATCCCAAAGGAGAACTTTTTACCTAGCCGAACATCCTAAGTATCCCAGAATCATGGCAGTGATTTCCAAACTTGGTGCATTACTTCCTTTGAACTTAACCTATTTATACACCCCCATTCCTAATGGCTAGTACAAGAAAATACTACTTGTCATAGCAGGTTAGAATTATATACCAGCTCTAGAAATTATCTGCTTCCCTCTGCCTCTTTGTCTAGCTGGATCTGGTACTAGCTGCTTCAAGAATGTTTCCAAGAACTTTTCCTGTGGATATGATAACCAAACTAGAGAAGAAACTCCTCCCTAATTAATCTTTGAAGGTGTATCTGCAAATTCTTCTCCCTTTGCCATTAACTTCAAGATTTTTTTCCAATGAGAACAGTACAAATAGATCCATTCAGGTTTATGCAGATTTTAATAAGGCACCAGTATAAGATATTTTAACAAAAGTTTAAATTTACAGTCTTATGTCCATTCTGCCCACAATACTATCAAAGACATGACTTTGAATTCTGAGGTTCATATTGGGTTTTGTTATATAGTCTCTCAAAACCTTATGTCACATAATGTTTCTCTCCATGCTGCATTTTCTTTTAACCCATGTAAGAGTCTCAGAAGAGTCAGAGATTATAGTTTCAAAAAGCCTCTTTATATATATATATATGCATGTGTGTGTGTGTGTGCGTGCGGGAGAGGTAGAAGAATACTCAAAGCTTCCTGGAAGCAAAAACAAATTTACAATTTTTAGAATTTTCTATCAAGGTGCCTCTTAACATGCTGGTTGAAAATTAATGCTATTTATTCCATGGTTAAATGTAGCTGATTGTCTCTAGAAGGACAAATCTAACATTTATTTACATTTAGATTTTAATTCACTATGCTTGTACTGCACTGGAATCCAAAACCTTAATGTAAATTTACATGTTGAGCTTTCCAGTATATTTGATTTTGATCCTATTATGGGGGGAGATTTCAGCACAGAGGCCAGAAGTTCAAAAGCCAGAAAACTCACTTCTAATGCCACACAGCGTTGACAGAATGTAGGCCTCAAAAAAAAAAAAAAAAAAAAAAAAGTTAAGCCAGATCTAGAATACTACAAATAACTATTCTTATGAATAAGCCTGATCTTAAATACCATTTTCTAAATCAGCTTAGTCTTTCACTCTGTTCTGAAATAATGGTTGTCTCAGTTTTGGACTGATATTAACATTTTCCATAGGTTTGGTACTGTCATCCATCAAGCCTGTTCTTTATCTTTGCACCACAGATGAATGATTCCATTTTGATTCTTACCTTCCTTTGATAGGTACAACAACAGTTACACATCTTGTTTGAAAATCCTAAAATTTACTGAGATCTAAATTACAATCAGCCTAGTAATAGAGGCTTAAAAATTCTCATAAGAAAATTAATATCACCAGATTTTTTCACTGAATCTTCTTATCAAACATATCTGCTAGATTTTTTGAAGATAGTGTTTTGCTTTACCATGAGCTGGAACAAAGAAGAGAAAAGAAGCTGTCATAAAACACATTAAAAACTGAGCTGGGGCTTTTCAGCTTTGTCAGAAAGGCAATTGAGGAGATAGTGAATCAAGAGTAGAAAGAGGTGAGAATCATCATGGAGCTGGATGCCAGTGGCAGAGCAACTCTTCAGAGTGCCTCCACTCCCTGACAGCACACAGAGCTTTTTCTAAAGAGTACATACTGCAGAATCCCTCCTCCACACTACATGCACATAACTGTACAGTTCATCCAAGCCAACTGGGACTACTGTTATTTTTTTCTATGAATAGAGTCCTTATTCAAAAATCTTTCTGGATGAATTCACCTATTTTTGGAAACCTTATTCTAGCCTAGCAAACTCCACTGTCATAAAGTCCTTTTATACATCTTGGCTAAAATTTTACAATAATGAGTTTAGATCCAGCAGCTGAAAGGAGTAATTTTTCCAGTGAGGTCAGTAAGAACGAGAAGATGGTGACGTATGGTTTGATGGCTGCAATCCAGTTCAAACAGTCAGTAAAGTAAAGTAAATAGTTCTAGTCTGGTTCTGGTCTCCTCTTCCTACCTGCACCTGCTGAAAGACGCATTGAGGTACAGTATATGAAATTACAGTGGCCAGCATGAATTATTAACATGTACTGCAGTCACTAGCAGTTGTGAGTTTAAAAATATTAATCTGTTAAGAAATAAACCACTTACTCTTGTCACAAGACATATTTATTATTTGGTTCCATTGTGCAGGTTGTACATACATAGTGTCTTAATAAAAAGTTAAACGTAGAGTCTCTAAATATTATGACACAACTATGAAGAAAAATAATCCCACATGCACATATATTTTCCTCCTACTTGCTATTCACACTCCTAACTAGAGCTCTACATAGCCATACTGTACTCCAAGTTCCTAAAGTAAAAGAGCTTGAGGAAGGAGAGTTAATGCTCTTGACATGTT
The DNA here is from genome assembly GCA_033558465.1 of Alcedo atthis. Classification (NCBI taxonomy): domain Eukaryota; kingdom Metazoa; phylum Chordata; class Aves; order Coraciiformes; family Alcedinidae; genus Alcedo; species Alcedo atthis. The sequence continues at coordinate 8,056 of WYEA01011727.1, read as the reverse complement.
TCACTGAGTTTCATACATCTTTACACAGTCACATCGCTCTGTTCATGGTCCTTAAGATAACATAAAGAAGCTGATATTTTGCAGTAGTCTTTCCTGAAAACAAAAACATACATCTAGTTTGGAATTACATCTTCAAGACTCATATTTTAGCTACTTAGCACATAGAACACTGCCATTTAAGCAGTTCCTTCAGTTCAGAACCTTATTTTCCTTCTGCCCACGGTGATGCTTCACTGGGAAATCCCAGCATAATGGCAGAATGGAAGAAAAAGGATTTCAATAAGGTTAAAATTCCAGAAAAGGCAGTCATAATCAGAAAATGATGATTTGCATCCTAAATAAATATTAGGAAAGTAAGTTTCCTGCTGCAGTATTTCTTGGAATACTACAATAAAGATGCAAATGCATCTTTATCTAGCATCTGCTTTACACTGGAATGTATACAATACAGAAATATAGCTCTTATAGTCTACACTGAAAGAAAGGGCATTTTTAATGATGAATTTTTCCACTTACACAACTTCATATTTCTGCTGCAGATTTCCCACCTTAACAAAGTGATTACAGATTTGCAGATGTATCTCCCCAAATCTACTGCATGTTCTGATTTTGCAAAAAATACTGTCAACTCTAGGCTGGAAGATCAGGTCAGCATCTTTGCCTACCCCATATGTTCTGATAGGTGTCTACCATGACAGGACTACATTACACAGAACACACTGACAGTCATTCCTTCCAGCATGAGAGCCAAATACCACAAGTGACAAATCAAGTCAACAGTTCTTTCATAGAGTGGATAAAGGACTACTCAGTGTGGAAAACTTCAAGACATTTTTACCTAGGAAGAAATCAAAGCTCTGCTTGTCATTGGAAGGACAACAGAAGGACAGTGACAAATTATCTCTGTAATGACAGCAGTTAGAAGATTGTTATTTAAACATACAAATGGATGTATTTTCCAGGCACCTAAAAAATAAGACACAAAGCAGCAATGAAAAACTGGAACAAGTTAATAGATGGGGGATTTTGAAACTTTAAGCAACTTTTGAGCCTTGCACAGTGTTTAGAACACTCTTATGTAAACCACTGTAATCAACTTCAGCTCAAATTTGGAATCAGTTCAGAAAAAGAGTAATAAATTACTAAATAAGGCATGTCTATGTAGTACCTTGAACTGGTGATAAAGTTACCTTCTGTAGGTCACCTCTATCTCACCAAAATAGACTTACAGTTTCTACAAAATACCTGCTCACAAAACTTTCCATGTTGGGAAATAAATCCCAAAACTGGATCTATTTCAATACAAAGCCAAGGATGAAATCGGTTACTTGGTGTTTACTCTTTTAAGTCAGACTGATCATTGCATTGAGTTATGAACCATACAGGATTGATTCCGACAAGTGAGACAAGAACCCAGGAGGAAAAATCCTATTAACCAAGGATACAACAAGTCCTTTTAAGCATTTCTACTTCAAAGTAGGTCCATCAGAATCTGAATGATTGACAAAGAAGCTACAATGGACCTGCAGATAAACCCTGCCACATGCCCCACAGAGTCTGATAAAAGTTATTTGGTCTGATAAACTTTTAAGATATCTTGAAACAACTATTTAGGTTAGAAGCTTCTTTCATTCACAGCATTATGATGGAAAAAACCCCAACTACTTAGAATAACAGGATGAGGCCTCCAAAAAACTGGAGCAGTCTAATGTTGGAATTTAATTCTATGAGGGACAACAAAGGTAACAAGAAGGGCTTCACATCCTTCACCAGAAGGAAGGCTAGGGAAAATAAGGACCCACTGATGATCAGGGGAAAAACTGGGAGGGGAAAAAAAAAATAATCAACAACTTACTTTGGTGAAAGAATCAGATCAGAGAATCTGTGAGCAAACTGAGTAGAATCAAGTGCATGTGTCCTGAAGGGATGAAAGCACAAGTGCTGAGGGAGCTGGCAGGGTTTTTGGCAAGGCCTCTCTCAATAATCTCTGAACAATCATGGTGAGGAAGGAAGTGCCTGAGGACTGGAGGAATGCAAATGCCACTCCTCTCTTCAACAACGGCAAGAAGGAAGATCCAGGAAACTACAGGACAACCTCACTTCAATCCCTGGAGAGGTCATGGAGCACCTAATCTGGGAACCATTTCTAGGTGCATAAAGGAAAAGAAGGTGATCAAGAGTAGCCAGCGTGGATTCACCTAAGTCTTACTTGACTGAGCTGATAAGCTTCTACAATGAAATGACTGTCTTGGTAGAGGAGGGAAGAGGAGCAGATCTTGTTCTCCCCTGACTTCACTAAGGTTATCTGAAACTGTCTCCCTGTAGAGAGTCAACATCCAACAGAGAGGCTGACGAAGTGTGGGTTGGGTGAGTAGGCAGTGAAGGAGACTGGCTGAATGGCCATGTTCAGTGGTTGATGATCACTGGCACAAACTCTAGCTGCAGGGGAGTAACTAGCAGTGCACCCCATGGATCACTACTGGATCTACTCCTGTTCAACACCCTTATTAATAATCTGTTTGACGAGGCAAAATGTTCCTGTAGTGGGTTTCCTGATGATACAAAACTGGAAGGAGTGGGTGGTACACCAGGGGCTCATGCTGCCACTGCTTCTTCACAGGCTGGAGAAATGGGCTGATAGGAACACTGTGAAATTTAACAAGGAGAAGTGTAGAGTTCTCCTTCCGGGAAGGATCAGGCACAAAGGTGAGGCTGACAGTCACTAATTCCCTGCGTCCTCCTTTCTACCCTTTCTAAAAATTGATGTAATGTTCCCCTTTTTCCTCTCACCAGGGACTTCACCCGACTGATAGGACTTGTCAAATATCATAGCAAGTAGATTGGCATCTACATCAGCCAATTCTCTCAGCACTCTGGTGTGCACCTCAACAGAAATTGATTCCAATTCTTACTCAGGAAATGTTCCAAAGCCTTGAAAATTCTTGATCTGCATGCTTTCCTACTGTTCAGTGCATTGGCCATTTTCACCTTAATCTATTTCTAGACATTTTCAACATTATAAACACCTCCTGGGTACTTTGAAAACAGCAAAAGAGGATGAACCTCATAGCAGAAATTACTTAAAAGTATGTGATGCTCAGTTGGCACCATGTAACTGCAAGACTTGGATTAAAATCAACTCTGTGCTCACCAGCTCTCATCAAGACTGCATTTGGAGGCATGTGTTTCTGACCAAGAACTGTACGGTGCTGCTTTGAAATAGCTGCAAAATCTATTGCCTTCCATTCCTTTTGAACTGTAGCACTTCAGTGGTAAAAGTTTTGCTGAACAGTTTGTGGAGTTCACAGTGTGCTTCTTTATAGAGAGATTTTGTGACTGCTGACAGCACCATACCTGTGCTTTGTCAAACTGATCCCACTCATCTCTGAAATAAATAGATTAAATGAAGCTGTTAAATTCAAGTGCATGTCAGAAAAGTGATTTATCTGTCCTGCAATGCACGACCACGTGTTCTAGCAAGAAAGCTGAAAAATTTACTTCTGCAGGGCCATTAATTTTCTTAGAGCTAATTATATCTTGTACTTCACAGGGGTGGTTCCTTCAGATGCCACTTATTACCCATAATGGAATAACTTCACTTCACTGAGTGTTAATTTCCAGAAGTAAATTGTTCTGAAAAACAATTTAAGTAATTTTTGGCTCTAATGGGGGAAAAGCAGTCACCTTGTGCAGGCTGCAGCTTATATTATTTATTTAGGGATAGAAGAGAATTAAAGTAATTTTGTTTGGCTTTTCAGAGGAATTATTTCCAAGGACCGACTGAGTTCTCTGACTTGTTGATGCAATAGACTGCAAGTGGTCTAACAGTCCACAGTGGTCACAAAATTTATTTTAACTCATCTTTTCAATAACACACAGAGATCTCATTAAGTATGTCATGGATTAGTAAGAATGAACCTTAAAGATATTGCCATTGGTCTCACTGTGAAAGCTCTGAAGAACTGTGCACCTATAGACAGCTATGATTTCATCCACACTCTTTTTCCATTCAAAATAATTCAGTAAATAAAAAAATCCTTAGGCAAAATATGACATTGTGTCCTGTGCTGTAAAACAACTAGAACTTAAGCGTGTCAACTCAGGTTATATTTATTATGTTGAATTCAAGACTACAAAGCTTTTCTTATGATCAGTTCAGGAAAATTCTTTTGAAATTTCTAAGGTTTCCACATCCACATTTCAGTAAATATGTAAATGAAAGGTTTTTGAATGAATGAGTGACGTAAGACCTGAGTGATAGCAAATCTAAAAATCTAATAAATTTCAACTAGTTCCTTATCTCTGCCTAAAGCATCATATTTGTTACAGGGTTTTATTTTGTGTTTTTTTGTTTTGTTGTTGTTGTTGTTGTTTGCTTGTTTTTTTGGTCAGTTTTGTTTTTTGTTGTTGTTGTTGGTTTGGGTTTTTTTATTAGACTGTAACATGGCCTTCAAGTATTTCTTTCCTACTACAATAGGAAGAAACATTTTAATGTCTTGCAAAATACTGTGAGATGTTATTCTACACTGAATGAATTTAGGGCAATTTAGGAGAGCTTCAGGAATGATGGCTTGAGTGTAGTTTCCACTGAAGTAAATTGAAAGATTTCTATTTATTTGAATGGATCTTGGGTTCTATCCAAGTTGTGCTTTGACTTAATTGGATTGTTCCTGGGAGTAAATGCAGTACCTACTTGAGTACTCCTATTCAATTAGTGTTTGTAAGATCTAGACCTTAGAGGTAAGCATCTGAGAGAGAAAATGAGCGAGTCTCGTGGTAGGACTAATCAAACTAAATCAGAACTGTTGAAAATTTTGCCATAGTAAGGATATTTTATTTTTATGTAAAGCAACAACACATCAGGAATTTACCTTGTGCATTTCTGTGAAGCATCAATATAAATCTGTATTTGCTGCCTTGTTGTGTAGGGAGAAGGTCAGGAGCACCAAGGCATTGTTGGAGCTGAACTTGGCAAGGGATGTAAAGAATAACAAGAGGGGATTCTCCAGGTATGTAAATAAAAAAAGGAAGATCAAAGAAAACATACCACCCCTGAAGAGTAAAAATGGTGGGCTAGTAATAACAGATGAGGAGAAGGCTGAGGTTCTCAACAATATTTTTTCCTCAGTCTTCACTGACAACCTCTCTACCAACACTTCCCAAGTTCAACTGCAAGGTAAGGACCAAGGCAGTGATGTCCCCCCCACTGTATGTGAATATTAGGTTTGTGACCACCTGAGGAACCTGAACATGCAAAGGCCATGAGACCTGATGAGATTCATCCCAGAGTCCTGAAAGAATTGGCTGATGGAGTTTCCAAGCCACTTGCCATAATATTTGAAAAGTCTTGGTAGTCAGGTGAAGTCCCTGGGAGCTGGAAGAAGGGACATGTTACACCCATTTTAAAAAACGGTAGAAAGGAGGGCTGTGAAAACTATCACCCTGTCAGCCTCACCTCTGTGCCTGGGAAGATCATGGAGCAGATTCTCCTAGAGGGTCTAAAAAGGCAAATAGAAGACAGTGGGGTGATGAAGACAGCCAACATGTCTTCATCAAGGGCAGGTCCTGCCTGACCAATCTAGTGGCTTTCTATGATAAGGTGACTACCTTCTTGGACAAGGGATGACCTGTTGATATCATCTATCTGGATTTCTGCAAAGGTTTTGACACGGTCCCCCACAACATCCTACTCGCCAAGTTGGAGAGACATGGATTTGATGGGTGGAATGTACAGTGAATAAGGAATTGGCTGGACGCTTGCATCCAGAGGGTGGTGGTCAATAGCTCGGTGTCCAGATGGAGAACAGTGACAAATGGTGTCTCTCAGGGGTCTGTACTGGGACCTTTACTATTCAATATCTTCATTAATGATATTGACAATGGGATTGAGAGCACCATCAGCAAGTTCACAAATGACACCAACCTGAGTGGTGCTGTCGAAAAGCTGGAGGGACAGGATGTCATCTGAAGGGACCTGGATAGGTTGGAGAGGTGGACCCAGGTGAACCTCATGAGGTTCAACAAGTCTAAGTGTAGGGTCCTGCACCTTGGTTGGAACAATCCTCACTATCAATACAGGCTGGGAGATGAGGTGCTGGAAAGCAGCTCTGAAGAAAGGAACTTGAGGGTGTTGGTGGATGAGAAGCTGGACATGAGCCAACAGTGTGCACTTGCAGCAAAGAAGGCCAATTGTATCCTGGGCTGCATCAAGAGAATTGTGGCCGGCAGATCGAGAGAAGTGATTCTGCCCCTCTACTCTGATGAGACCTCACCTGGAATACTACATCCAGTTCTGGAGCCCTTAACATAGGAAAGACATGGACCTGATGGAGCAGGTCCAGAGGAGGGCCACAAAGATGATCAGGGGGATGAAACACCTCAGAAGAAGTCTCCAGGGAGACCTCATAGCCACTTTCCAGTATCTGAAGGGACCTTACAGGAAGGCTGGAGAGGGGTTGTTTACAAGGGCCTGTAGGGACAAGGGGTAATGGGTTTAAATTAGAGAAGAGTAGATTTAGACTAGATACCAGGAAGAAGTACTTTACCTTGAGGGTGGTAGAGAATTGGAATAGGCTACTCATGGAGTTTGTTGAGGCCCCATGCCTGAAGATATTCAAGGTGAGGTTGGACAAGGCTTTGAGCAGCTTTGTCTAGTTGAGGGTATCCCTGCTCACTGCAGCGGGGCTGGACTAGATGACCTTTTGAGGCCTCTTCCTGCCCTAACCATTCTAGGATTCTATGTTTTTCACATATTATAGCAAGATAAACTCCCAAGGGATTGAAGAAATAGGTGAAAAACAGTCTTCTAGATCTGGTCTTATAGCTATATATAGTAATTTCTTAGTATTGTTATTTAATCTTACAAAATAATCCCTATATTTCTTTCACCCCTATGATATTTGTTTCCCTCTTCACTACCTGTGGTAAGATCACCCATATAGACAAAACAATGAAATTTATGTCTTATATTAATCTCACTTCATATTTTGTTAGACTATATTAATATGAAGCTCCTTCTACAAAACTGTGAGACAATGCCTTTCCTAATTTCCTTCCCACTGCACATGTGAAATGCTTTCAAAAGAATTCATTATAAGCCAAGTCCATTTGGTCTTTGACCAAAAGATTTTCAAGGAGTTACAGAATCACAGAATCACACAATGTTAGGGATTGAAAGGGACCTAGAAGATCATCTAGTCCAACCGCCCTGCCAGAGGAGGGTCACCTAGACTAAGTCACACAGGACACATCCAGGCGGGTCTTGAATGTCTTCAGAGAGGAAGACTCCACAACCCCCCTGGGCAGCCTGTTCCAGAGCTCTGTCACCCTCAGTGGGAAAAAGTTTTTCCTTGAGTTTACCCTAAACCTCTTGTGCTCCAGCTTGCTCCCATTGCCTCTCGTCCTGTCATTGGATGACGTTGAGAAGAGTCTGACTCCATCCTCCCTACACTCACCTTTAACATATTGTTAGACATAGATGAGGTCCCCCCTCAGTCTCCTCTTCTCTAGGCTAAAGAGCCCCAGCTCTCTCAGCCTCTCCTCATAAGGAAGACACTCACAGATTCACAGATTTACAGATTCACAGATTCACAGAATGTTAGGGGTTGGAAGGGACCTAGAAGATCATGTAGTCCAACCCACCTGCCATAGCAGAATCACCTACACCAACACCACTCCCATAATCATCTTCCTCCATGGTCTTGGAGACCTGGGACTCCTGGAGACCAGCTTCATTCTACTGGGATTCAGTAACTCAGCCTTCTCTATGTCCTCTGTCATCAGGGCACTTGCTTTATCCAGTAGCAGACCCAAATTGCCTCTAGGCTTCTTTTTGCCGCCAACACACTTGTAGAAGCTTTTCTTGTTGTCCTTGACTTGCCTCGCCAGCTTAATTTCAAGGGAAGACTTAGCTTTCCTTGTTGCATCCCCTCTGATGACCTCCCTGTATTCTTCCCAAGTGGCCTATCCCTCTTTCCATTTTTTATATATTTCCCTCTTCAGCTTAAGTTTTACCAGTAGTTCCCTGCTCAACCATGCAGGTCTCCTAACTCTCTTA